>JANBXA010000367.1:4955000-5020000 GCA_030556225.1 Cricetiscus sungorus | reverse complement strand
AGGAAAACTGTGCATGGGGTGAGCAGAGAGCTCCTATCTGGGGCTGATGGTGTCACCCGCCATGAAGGGCACATGGCAGCTGGGGTTTCTAACTTGCTTTCCTCCTCTTGGCAGGATAAAACTCCTTCGGCACTCATTCTTACACCAACGAGAGAATTAGCCATCCAGATAGAGAGGCAAGCCAAGGAGCTGATGAGTGGCCTGCCACGCATGAAGACAGTGCTTCTTGTGGGGGGCTTACCTTTACCCCCACAGCTGCACCGCTTACGGCAGCACGTGAAGGTGAGCACCTGTTTGGGAGAAGGCCTTTGAAAGTGTTGTAAGCGATCGAGGACCGTGTGGGCTCGTGTGTGTGTGTGTGTGTGTGTGTGTGTGTGTGTGTGTGTGTGTGTGTGATGCACCTTGAGGATGTGATTTTAGGTAGCTTGTAGGTTTTTGCCAACTAAGTCTTTTTTTCCCCCCTAAAGTTAATTTTATAGCCAAGTGTAGTGATGCATGTCTGTAATGCCCACCTTGGAGGTTGGAACAAGAGTATTGCTGAGAGTCTGTAGTTAGCCTGAGCTACATAGGGAGTTCTAGCACACAGCCTCACAGTGAGACCTTGCTCAAAAGAAAGAGAGCAAAGGGTTATTTTATGTAGGAGGAGAATGGGGCAGAACTTAGGGAGTGCATGTACACTAGCTCTGTTGGGTGTCCCTGTCCTTCATGCGTGTAACCATGTGTTGCTCTGGAGGCTTGTCTACCCCGTCTTTCAGGGTTGAGGGGGCAGATCTCAGAAGGTGGGGCTTACCTAAATATTTATAGCTAATAAGTACTAATTGCCCAATAATTTATGTCTCTGCTTCCCCTCTTCAGTGTGCTACTGTGAGTAGGTTAAGTAATGTGATCTGGAAGCTTTGGGACTTGCCTACAGTGTCATATGTGGCTAACTTTGCTTTGGTGAGCTCTGGTTTTCTTGAGTTAGAATGGTTGTCAATTCAGCTTAGGGGAAGGCTGGCACAGAGGCTGACCAGTAACAGTAGACTGAAGCCTAGGTGCAGCTGTTGGTCCTGGGGGTCCCCTACCATTCTGGACATTACCTTTTTAGTTTCTGGGATGGCAGTGAGGTTCTGAAGACCCAAGGGAGAAACTGAGATGTCAGAGCACTGTGTGGAGAAGGGACAACAGGTACTTACCAACAGGTATGAAAGTATTGCAATATTAAAAATGCTGTATTAATACCTATCTTGCTTATCATGCATCCCATCATATATGTCTAAGAGATTTAAAATGTGTCAAATACACTGGGAAGACACTGCTGATTGGTAATTAGTGTGGAATTGGGTCATTGGTTTTCATTGTAGAGCTCCACTATCTAAAACAGAGAAAGGTGATATTTTACTAGTGAAAAATGATAAGTTCAGCAGTATATAAGGCAAACAATGAAAATATTTTATGAGCTGCATTGGGTTAGAAGTTGGGCAGTATATGTTTATAAGGTAAACAATTAAAATATTTTATGAACTACATTGGGTTGGTAGAACTTGCTAGAGTCTCATGTAAGCATGGCCTGTTTTTATTGCACTGCAATTAAAACATTATGACGCATATAGACATGTAGGTCCAATTCTAGCCACCTTCAGATAGGTATCCCTGAAGTTCATTCTCCTTCCCTTGGTTTTTCAAGGTTCTTGTGTGCTTGCTGGCCCCCAGCTGGCCCCCGGCCTTCTGAGTGCTGCTCTGTTGCTCTGGCTGCATTCTTTCATAGAGAAAAAAGTGGCTAATACATCGGGAGTAAACTCCAGGTTGCGATATTTAGTCATTTAGATGACTGGTTGTAGTGTTTTCGTACATTTTTAAATCTTCAACGTGAACGAAAAATACCAGTACAGTATAAGAAACTTCTTTCTCCCCGGTTTCTTGGACGTAAGTTCCTGACTGATTCTCTGTCATTCTCGTATGTTTCAGAATGTGATTCCTACAACCACAGACATTACTCTGCTTGTCCATAGTGCAGTTACAGATTCAGGAATTTAACACTGCATACTAGAATAAATCAGAAACGAGCATGTCATCTGCCTCGAACGCAGGTCCTTGTGCTTGTACAGCAAATACCCTTGCCTGCTGAGCCAAGGCAAGCCTGGGGTACAGTGAGACTCTGTCCTCAAAGAAAGCAACAAATACTGAGTGAATGAATGAATATTATCTAATTTTAAACTTGCTTTTGCTCTTTTATTCAGGTTATCATAGCAACCCCTGGACGACTTCTGGATATAATAAAACAGAGTTCCGTATCACTCGGTGGCATAAAAATTGTGGTAGTAGATGAAGTAAGTAGTAGTGTTTAAAAGTAATTTGTCAGGTTGGGGTGACGGCCCAGTGATTAAAGTGCATGCTGATTAAGCATAAGAACCTGGGTTCAGGCCGTCAGTGCCCTTGTAAAGTCTGGGCACGGAGGGCAGAGGCGGGAGGCTCCTGGACACTGGCCAGCCAGTATAGCAACCAGGCAGCTCTGGGTTCTGTTAGACTCTGTCTCAAAAACTACGGTGAGGGTCTGTGAAGATGGCCCAGTTGGTGGAGCATTTGCCATTCAAGCCTGATGACTTGAGTTCAGATCTCTGAGCCCTTCCTTGTGAAAGCCAGGCACACCAGCAGCAATAAACACTGAGAGAGACCGCACCTCAGACAAGGCTGTGCTCTGAGCTGTACACCTGCACCCTGCTACACAATCACGCACACACTCATACCTAGAAAAGTGTGTGTGCGCGCGCGTGTGTAAAATGAGGTGGAAAGGGATTGTAAGAAAGATAATCACTATGTACTTGTACATGTACCTGCAAGCATACATGCATTATATATACACATTAAAAAACAATCACTTGATTGTATAAAATTTATCTAAAAGTGTATTATAGCATATGTAAGGTCATTGTATATTCAGAGCATTCTCTGAATGAAAAAAATGTAGGTACTCCTAAAAATATATTCTACTGGGTCTTACGCTGACTCCCATGTACACTGCAGCTAAAATAAGGCACAAACCTCGTAGTTAAACCAAAGCTATCTTTCCCTAGTGCGGTGGGTGTTATAATCTCAGTGATAAGGTTTTGGGCTTCCGGTATATTCTGTTTTCTCTTGCAGTTCTGGGAACTGGTCCTGGGACCTTCTGCATGCTAAGCAACTACTCAGCCGTTGAGCTACCTCTCCTGTCTCACAATGATAGGTTTTTAAAAACATTTTATGCGTCCTGCTGTTTAAAAAATCAGGGACAATAATTATTTACAGGAACTGTTGAAGAGGCTGATGGTATTAGAAAATGATTATTTCTATGTGGGCATTGGGAAATTTTTGTTGTTATTAACTTATCAGGCACTTTATACTTCTGAAGTATAAAGTAAGTGCATTATTGTATTATGTATGTGTGTGTATATATATATTATGTGTATATGTGCTCATGCTCTTGCATGATGTGAGTGTTAAGGTCCAGATGTGCTTCCCAGGGTCAAACTCAGGCCGTCAGGGTTGACAGAAAGCACCTTTACCACAGAACCATCTTGTCAGCACTGTATCTTTTGTACGTAGTTTGTATTTATTATTATTACAGTTGTGTGTGTGGGCAGGAACACGCATGCCGTGACACCTGAGTCACATTGATTAGGCCCTGTAACATCATACAGACAAGCATGAGAACTGGGCATGTGCCATCCCTGCATCCAAGGTGCATTTTTTCCCATCCTGGTGTGCCCTTGTCCCCGTGACCAGCAGGGGATACCCTCAGGTATGTGAAGTTGACGTAGCCAGGGCCCTCAAGACCACTTCCTGTGAGAGCAACCTATTTATTATAGAGTAGTAGTGAAGATGAGGGGTGCTGGAGAATGTCTCATAGCCCAAGATGTCCAAAAGAAAGGAAAAGTAACACGGTGACTCCTTTGCAGGGTCTGCTCAGTCTGTGTCTCCCTGGGCCGACCGCCTTTGGGTGGCTTAGGCTGCACTGACGTCATCTTGTCACAGGTTTAAGTTTTGCAGTGAATAAGGACCCTGGGGCCTGTAGGAAACCATGGCACACCGTGGTGTAAAAGAAGTGTTGGCATAGCAGGCCTGTACAGAGTGTCTGCCACGTGGAGCGCCTGCCCACGAGCGCCAGCATTTCAGGGGCGTGGCTTCTGTGTCGCTCAGAAGGGAAAGCAGCTGGCAATCAACCTTATGGGTTGCTTCAGCAGAAGTTAGTGTGGAAGTGTCTGTCTGGGTCCAGATTAACCTACTCTAGATGTGTGGATGGCATTGCAGAAACATTTTCATTATGATTCAAACCTGCATGATATTGACATTTTGAGGAAAAAGGGCTTACACTTGAAGTAAAGGCCAGAACATTATCCTGTCTGTTGACATACAGAGACACTCAAACAGGTGCTGGCAAGACAGCTCAGCAGGTGAAGGTACTTGCTGCCAAGCCAGGCGATCTGGGTTTGGTCTCCAGAACCTGCACGATAGGAGGGAGCAAGCTCCAGCAAGCTCTTCCGTAACCTACAGAGGTAACGTGCACACGAGCACACACAAACTAAATAAATAAATAACATTTTACTTTTAAAAAGTACTGAGATAAACAGTGTAGGCCAAGGATTCGCAAATACTTTCTTTAAAACAATAGATGGGGGAATGGCTCAATGGTTAAGAGCACTGTCTAAACTCCTAAAGGACCCGAGTTCAATTCCCAGCACCCACATGGCTGCTCACAACAGTCTGGGCCTCCAATTCTAAGGGATCTGATGATCTGTTCCGGCCTTTGTGGGTACCAGACATTCACACGGTACACAGACGTACACGCAGGCAAAACACTCATACGCATAAATAAAATTAAAAAAAAATTTAAGTTCAAGTAAAAGAGCAGATGGTTACTATTGTAGGCTTTGAGGGCCAGACTGATATTTTGAAACTAACCTGTACAACCATAGCAATATGAAAATAACCAGCTTGGCATGGTGGCACACACCTATAATCTGCCTACGTTAGTGCCAAAGGCAGGAGAACCATAAATTCAAGGCTAGTCTAGGCTACATAGCTAGACTGTGCGTCAAGAAAACCATGTTCATACATGCAGACAAACAGGATACACATGAACTAAAAATGAATCCTAACAAAAGGATTGTAAGTACAATTGAATTGTAAAGTCATTGCCTAGCATCTATCTGCAAGGTGTTGTGTTCCATCTGTTGCACCATTAAAAAAATGTATTAGAAGAAGAAAATGATTGGATGTGACAGGTTCCACAAAACAGGTAAAGGTTGGAATTTGTCTTAAGAGCCATAGTTTGTCACCTAGGGGGGAAGATGCTGTAAAAAGAAAATACTTTTATGTAAATGATATGCTAATTTTCCGGGTCAGTTAAGGTCAGGAGTAGAATTATGAGAGTAAGTCTTTGGTACTGTTAAAAAAATAGTAATGGAATTTGAACTGCTCCTCAGAAGATGGGGAAAATTAAAAACCAGAGGACAGACCAGACATTGCAATGGGGAGATAGCTAAGCAGAGTCGGAAAGCCCGTGTCTTGTGGAGAGGAAGGAAGGAGACCAACCAGCTTGAAGAACCTTTCCAGAGAAATTAATGGGAAGTAGAGCTGGGTAGCGAGGGTGGAGTCAAATTATAGAGGGCCCTGGAAGGGAGGCAGAAGCTTCTGGATTTGATGTGGGAGAGAATGAGGCGTTCTAAATTATGAGTTGCATGCAGCTTGGTGAAAGTGGTGGCTTAGGGAGGTAGTTCCCCTGCTCAGTACAAGAGAAGTTAAAGAGGAAGGTCTCAGACCAAGAGGCCAGCAGACCAGCCAAGAGTGGAGGGATCAAGGGCTGGGTGGGGGCCCAGGGATGGGAGGGTTAAACCCGAGCGTCACTGAAGTCACCATTGGAGAGCCTCTGATGGCTGCTTATGGGGAAGGAAGGCACAAGGAGAAGTGACTGTAAATTACAGCTGTGCTTTTAACTTTAGAAAAGGGTGAGTAAACGCTGGGCCCTGTGGCACCGTCCGAGTTTGGCCTCCTCTCAAAGGCAGACGATGGGAGACGCTTTCTGGATGCAGGAAGCATGAATTGGAGTCTGTGTGCAGTCTGGTTTCCCCAAGAGAAGAAGGCTGGAGGGAAGGCAGAGAGCATGGAGGGCCTGGCCTTGGCGCTGGCGGCTGAGTCTGCAGAGTAACCGGAGTCTGCAGCTGAGAGCTCTCGAAGAGGGAGGGCCAGGACCCCGTTTTCCTTGTAGTCTGAAACCTCTGCTCAGTGTCACCATCTGTGTCTCTTTGGTCTAGATTCTTCCCTACCCCCATCCTGCTCCTTCCTTACTGCTTTAGAAAGAGGAACTTGTGAGCAGTTTTCCCACCAGCCTGGTTCCACAGCCGTGTCAGCCCCAAATAACACATAGAGACGCTGTATTAGATATATAACTGTTGGCCTGTTACTGCTGTTTCTTACTGGCTAGCTCTGTCTTAAATAACCCATTTCTATCAATCTAAGTGTTTCCACATGGTCTTGGCTTACCAGAGAAAGGGTCTGGACCTTTTACTCCTCTTGGTCCTACATTTTGACTTTCCTACTACTTTTCCCCAAATCCTCCTTGTCTCCTAGTCCCGCCTATCTTGCTTTCCTATTGGCCAACAGTGCTTTATTCATTAATAAGAGAAACATTTACAGAATGACATCTCCCATCATCTCCTCTTTTCTGTCTAAATAAAAAGAAGAGTTTTAACCTTAACATAGCAAAATATATAACAAAACAGTTACCAAATAAGAGCTATAGTTAACAATATTAGTCCATTAATATTATCAAGAATTAGAGAAAATATTCTATCATATATTCTGTCTTTATAAGTCTAAAGTCTTATATGTAATTTATCTTTAATCCTAACTCAGGAAAACTAAAACCATAACTATCTGTCTTCAACTCTCTCAAAGACCACAGCGGGATAATATATATACTCTAAAAATGACAGAGGCAATTCACTGCCTGGTCAATCACACAAAGTTCTTCTGTAATGTTCCATCTTCAGCCCATAGGCCATAGGAGTCTGGCAGACTCCTCAGCAAAGCAGGA
Source organism: Cricetiscus sungorus (assembly GCA_030556225.1). NCBI lineage: Eukaryota > Metazoa > Chordata > Mammalia > Rodentia > Cricetidae > Cricetiscus > Cricetiscus sungorus. The sequence continues at coordinate 5,012,949 of JANBXA010000367.1, read as the reverse complement.
AACTTTAAAGTGTCCGCCTGTGTTGGCAGTTTGTCAGTCACTTTTCTGTGTCCTGCAGACTGCCCGGCAGACTCTTCCATGAAGCAGGAGCCCTGTAGCGATGCCCATCTTTCCCTGGACCCTCAGTCCCCTCCTGGGTGGCTCTAGGTTGTTAGTGTTGAGTCAGCCTGACTTGAGAATGCCTTCCTTTCAGGCTGACACCATGTTAAACATGGGCTTTCAGCAGCAAGTGCTTGACATTTTGGAAAACATTCCCGGTGACTGTCAGACCATCTTGGTCTCCGCCACGATCCCAGGCAGCATAGAGCAGCTCGCAAACCAGCTTCTGCACAACCCTGTGAGGATTGTCACCGGGAACAAGAACCTGCCCTGCCCCAGCGTGCGGCAGATCATCCTGTGGGTGGAAGATCCAGGCAAAAAGAAGAAGTTATTTGAAATCCTAAATGTGAGTATCCAAGCACTCAGCTGTGTTTGTGACCTGTGTTTGTACTTCCTCAGCTCCAGAAAGACCAACACTGAAGAGTAGTTTTGGAAGAATTTTGGTGAAAATATTAAATACTAAACCCCTTTCTTTACCTACGTCAGGATTCTGTACGGATCAAATTGAATTTTGCTTCTGGTATTTATTTGAGACAGGCATTTGCTATGTATCCCTGGCTTCCTGATACCATATAGCCCGGGCTCATGACCGACACTCCTCCTGCCTCTGTCTCTTTAGTATTGAAAAGTCTTTTGCTACCATACCCAACTCAAAAGTTTTATTTCTGAAAATATGTAGCTGCCTAGTTGGGGTTTTGGGGGTGGACACATTTTGTTTTGTTTTTGAGGACTCGCTTTGTAGGCCAAGCTGGCTTGGAACTCATAATCCTCCTTCAGCTCATGGAGGGCTGAGTTTGTAGTGTTTATGTCATCCCTTCTGACTCAGAATCTGTTTTTTCTTTTCCTGGTTATGCAAAGGTATTTAAATATGAAGATTATTCCTCTGACTTGGGCAGAGTGATTCATGCTTACAATCCCAGTATTTGGAAGTAGCTAGGGCTGTAAAATGAGCTCCAAAACAGTGAGCCTGGAATACAGAAAATGTCTCTCTCTCTCTCTCTCTCTCTCTCTCTCCCTCTCTCTCTCTCTCTCTCTCTCCCCCTCTCCCTCTTTCTCTCCCTCTCTCTCTGTCTCTCTCTCTTCTTCTCTCTCCCTCTCTCTCTTCCTCTCTCTCTTCTTCTCTCTCTCTCTTCCTCTCTCTCCCTCTTCCTCTCCCCCCCCCTCTCTCTCTGTCTCTCACACACACATCTTCCAATATTTTAACTTTCAAAATTATAGGTGTTTTTTCAAAGTGCTTGTTATCTGTTCTGTCCTTGAGAATCTTTGAACTAATTTAAGCAAACTTGTTTGGAGTGGCTGATATATGGAAGTGGCATTAAGTATTCATAAGTATTACCTATGAATATGTTATTAAGTTAAAGATAGCTTGCACTGACTAGTAAGCAGGGTTTAGAATTATGTAACGGGCCTTAAATTTTTGAAATATTTGTAATATTAATGATGAAAAAGTGAGATGAGCAGTGTGTGCATTCTTAAGTAGAACATTAGTTTTAAAAGAGTATGCTTTTATTTTATATTATAAAATAATTATAATTTCCTTTTAGTGATATTTGTAAACCTTTCAAAAATTAGCTCATGCTAATGACTTCAGAGATGCTTTCCACATAAATTATGCTCTATGAATAATTTAATTTCTTGTTTTGTTTCCTCAGGACAAGAAGCTCTTTAAGCCTCCAGTACTAGTGTTTGTGGACTGCAAGCTGGGAGCAGATCTGTTGAGTGAGGCAGTTCAGAAAATCACGGGTCTCAACAGCACATCTTTCCACTCAGAGAAATCCCAAGTGGAAAGGAGAGACATCCTGAAGGTTGGATCCTAGCCCTCTGCATTCTGTCCTCCCAGTCTGTCTTTCTGCATTTTGAGGAGACGATCTGTTACCAGCTGGTTATGAGATAGACCTTTTCAGTGACAGGGACACAAGGCAAGCAGTGACTATGGGGCTCATTATTCCCCTTGCTGAGGCCTCTGTGTGTGGAGAGCATTAAGCCCGCACTCCAGAGGGTGTGTGCTAAATGGACAGCTGATACATGCACAAGCCACTGTTTCAGACATCAGGTCAGTTTGGTCTGGGGCAGAGCAGAAAGACGCTCACCTTAGGAAGACTTTCGCTTGAGTAAATTAATAAAATAAACCTCACAGAGGTTAGGGAGTTTATGGTGCAGCCAGTTTTCAAGTGTAAGACTTCTTTTTATTGAACAAAACACTGAGGTGAGCATTTGAAAAAAGAAAGTCAGAATTTCACAGAGCCATATAAAATAAGTTCGAGGTAATGATTTATCTTTTACTGTTTATTGTTTTTTTTAGACAGGGTTTCGTTACATACCTCTAGCTGGCCTAGAACTCTGTCTAGACCAAGCTGGCTTTGAATTCACAGAGATCTGCCAGCCTCTGTCTCCCGAGTGCTGGGATTATAGGTCTGCCTTACCACTCCTGGCCGGAATAATGAACTTTTTTCCTTTATTGGAAAGGGATTACTGGAAGGAGACTATGAGGTCGTGGTGAGCACGGGGGTCCTGGGCCGAGGCCTGGACTTGGTCAACGTGAAGCTGGTTGTGAATTTTGATATGCCTTCAAGCATGGATGAATATGTGCATCAGGTAAGGGGCTTCCTGTCCTACCGAAGGCATGTCAGGGTGAGGAAATGTTTCTTTAAAAGCAGGACATAAAACTTTACATACATACTACATATATACATATGCATGCTTAGGGCTGGACAGTTGACTCAGCAGTTAAGAACATTGTCTACTCCTCTAGAAGACCCTGGTTCAGTTCCCAGAACTACATGGTGGCTCACAGCCATCTATAACTGTAGTCCCAGGGGAGCTGAAACCCTCTCCTGACCTCCTTGGGTACCAGGCATGCACATAGTGTACGTATGTAAGCCAAACATTCATTTAAACACCTTTTTTTTTTTTTTTTTTTTTTTTGGTATTTAGAGACAGGGTTTCTCTGTGGCTTTGGAGGCTGTCCTAGAACTTGCTCTGTAGACCAGGCTGGCCTCAAACTCACAGAGATCCTCCTGCCTCTGCCTCCTGAGTGCTGGGATTAAAGGCGTGTGTACCAACGCCCAGCTAAAATATTTTTTTAATGTCAGGGGGTAGAAGAGATGGCTCAGTGGATAAGAGTACTTGCTGCCTTACAGAGAGCCTGGTTTAACTCCCGGCACCCACAGGGCAGCTCAAAAGCACTTTCTGCAGCTCCAGTCCTGGGGTCCGGGCACCCTCCCCTGACTCTGCCGGCACCAGACCTGCCAATGGCACAGACATAAGAGGGAAGACACACACACATAAATTAGCCCTTTAAAACATTTCGGGCACTAAGTTACTGCTTCACTTTTGCTGCCTTCTGTTTCCCTTTATATATAGAAAAGAGCCTGTTTAGGAGACTGCATTAAGTTGCTGCGCTGTCAGAGGAAAGGTGATCTTTTGAAATGCTTGTTGCTCCAGGAATCTCGTCTTCTCTTCATGCCCTCACCCGTCCTAGTCTTTCAGCTGCGAAGGTTTCATTTGTCCCCTTCCCTGCCAAAAGTAACAATGGCTCCTCTTTGTGGCGGAAACAGAGCCCTCACTCAGTGCCACTATCTCGGTGCCTGCTCTCCTGCTCTGCCTTCCTTCTGCAACATCACTTACAAACCCTCAAGCGCGGCCTCCCTGCGATGCTCTTGACGGCCTCCGGGCCACCCTGTGTTTACTTAGGCTTAATCGGGAATCAAATACCCTCCAGGAGACAGGGTTACGACAAGTGAAATGTTGCCTTTCAAATACTTCACGATTTCAGATAGAAACTTTTCTAAAATGTTACGACATTGAGACACTTCTTTGCCTCCTAGAGTATGCTGAATTTAGTCATCTAACCTTTCGTGACATCCCAAGGCTCAGTATTCTCCCACTACAATATAGTGACGGCCTCTGGGCTTGGCGAATGCGTAAGGTTTCTTAACTCAATTCGGGTGACTAGAGCTAGCTGCTTTTCTAATTCTGTCCGTACCTTAGATTATTTCAGTTCTGGACATACATAATCATGGCAATAAGTATTCATGTAACAAAAGGCATAAAATGAGAAGTAAGCTTTTTGTTTTGTTTTGAGACAGAGACCCTCTACCTGTCAGAGAGCCGCCTGCCTCTGCCTCTTGAGTGCTGGGATTAGAAGTGTGTGCCACCGTGCCTGACGATAAGCCTTCTTTACCGTTCCTTCCTGTCTTTGAGTTTTGGCAGATAATAGTTAAATATTATAAACACACATGTACATAGGTATACATATTTATCACATCCATGTAAATGGGACCACATCATACCTATTGTTCTATGCCTTGCTTTATGAAATGTATCTCAGACGTCTTTTCTCATCAGCATGCATAATAGGTACCATTTAGATGTTAATAGGTAGGGAGCTCTTACTGTATGGCCGGGCTGTTTACATGTTTTCCCTGACTTACCTGGTGGCTTGTCCTGTTTCAACTGCCACAAGATGATGTACTGTGTGAGTGGGCTGTGACTTAACAAACCCTTGTTGATGGTTATGTTTTCCGTGTCTTCCTATGAAAGAATGCTCTGGTAACTGACACTCTGTGCTCATCTTTCTATGAGGGTTACTACAGAGCAAGTTCCTCTGGCCATGGACATGGTAGTCAAACTGGTAGTTGGAGTTAGGGAGAGGCTGAATCAGAGGATTGTTTGAGCCCAGAAGTTTCTGGATAGCCTGAGCAGCATAGCAAGAAGTATAATGGAAATTCCATGTGGCTCGTTTTTAATTTTAATGGTAGAAAGTTTCCAGGAGCAGTAACTTGATATTAGATAGCACAGCTACCGTAGCCTTTAGAAAATATTGGAGGTTGCTTTTGGTTTTTGCTGGGTATTAAACCCAGGGCTATGTGCGTGCTGGGCAAACACTCAGCCACAGCCACATCCCCAGACACCGTCCCCCCCCCCTCCTTTTTTCTGGATTTTGAGATTGTGTCTTTCCAAGTTGATCAGGCAATAAACTCAAATGTTTGGTTCTCTTGCTGGGATTACAGGTGTGCCCCGCTCTCTGCTACACTCTGTATCTCATTGTAAGTTATCAGTAGATACAGGTCAGATACTGTACAACTCATTTAAGGCAAACCCTAACAGTCAAATGTGTAAACATATCCATACAGTTTTATACAAACATCGCTGTAGTCAGTTCTAGAAAATGTGTTCCACCCTAAAAACGATGCCCCATATCATCCCCATTCAGATGCCCCAGCCATCCCCCTCTCCAGAGCAAACACAGACACCCGCATCCCTGACCAACCGTTCCCGCTCTGCTTTCTGCCTCTGCAGATTTGACTCTTGCGGTCATTTTGTATAAAAGGAATCATCACATGTGTGGTCCTATATAACCTTTTTTCTTACTTAACATATTTTCAATGTTATAGCATGTATATTCACAATTTGTTTTATTTTTACTGTCAAAATATTCCATTTCTGGAATACCACCTTTGTGGACCCATTCACTAATTCCATTTCTGGAATACCACCTTTGTGGACCTATTCACTAATCGCCCTTTTTTTTTTTTTTTTTTTTTTTTGGTTAGTTACTATTAATATCAGTGGCCCTGCTGTCAATACTCATATACAGGTTCCTTTGTCCACACAATTTTATTCCTGTTGGCTAGTGCCTAGGATCAGAATCGTCCAATTATGTGGTGACTTTGTTTTTAACATTTTCAGGATCTGCCAGGCTGTTTTCCAAAGTAGCTTTTATATATTCTCCAGCAATGTGTGAGCTCCAGTTTCTGTACGCCTGCCAATGTTTGTTACTCTTTGGTTGATTGATTGATTGATTGATTGATTGATTGATTGATTGATTGATTGATTTTGGAGTCAAGGTTTCATGGATTCTCATATTCCATGCTGAACTGAAGTCTCAGTGTAGCTGAGGGTGGCCTTGAACCTCTGATCTTCTGGTGGAATTACAGACACATTACCGCTCCTTGTTTATGTCGTGCTGGGCTCTCACCCAGGGCCTCCTCCTGGCCAGGCCAGCGCTCTGTGTCTTCTTGACTATAGCACCCTTAGCAGCATGAAATGGTGTTTTGTTGTGGCTTTGGTGTGCATTTCCTCAGTGGTGAATGGAGCTGCAGGAGCAGCCTTTCCTGACCATTTGTGTATCACAGCCTTTGTCTAGTTTTGAAATTAGGTCTTTATTAATAAGCCTTAAATATTTTTCTGCATACTCTAGAAGACTTCCATCAAATACATGATTTGTGAATAGTTTCCCCTCTTTCGTGGGTTGTAGCTATTTTACATAAATTTGTATTTTATCTGAACAGTCCAGCAATATAATGAAGCAAATCAGATAAAGCTTAAAAAGCTAAAAGCTGACACCAGACCATTTGCTTCCTCGCTTTTCCAGTCTCATTCCCTAGAGGCCCTCAGCCCTTTTAACTTTTCCAGAGGAGTTTGTTTGTTTGTTTTTAACTATACTGGTAGGAACCATCAGTTCACCTCAATATTTTCTTTGTTTTTTAATTTTTACGGCAGGGTCTCTCTAGCCCTGGCTGTCTTGGAACTCTTGTGTAGACCAGGCTGGCCTCGAACTCAGAGATCCACCTGCCTCTGCCTTCTGAGTGCTGCCATTGAAAGCATGAGCCACCACACCCGCCTCAAGTTTTTCTAAGTATAGACTTTAGATTTTACATTTCAACTGACGAACAGAAGTTGACCGTGACTCTGGTTCCCCTCTTCTGAAAACTTTCTCAGAGCATTTTCATTTTGTATTTAGAAACAAGTAGATCTTCTGCCAGCTATCGATTTCAGTGTTTGAGTCATAAATTTGTGTCCATTTCTGTCAAACTGAGAACTCTATAAAAATGAGATAGCTTAATTCTAATGTTTCAAGACACAAAAGTTAGAACAAACAGTCCTTTTGTGCAATTTCATTAAAATTAAGATAGCAAGAAGATACGTATGTTGATATCGTCCTGTAGCATAAATTCCATAAGTCTTAGTAATAAGAGCCCAGAGTTGGATGTAGGGGAAGATGCTAAGAGATCAGAGAGATGAGGGAGCAGGCCACAGCCGTCTTACCTTCTCAGCTTCCCAACCCAAAAGAGACTGAGCTCCTGTCTCCTCCCGTCTACCACTTCCTCTCTCCACCCAGCCAGATCACTTCCTGTCTGTACAGACCTCCAGACCTCTATGGTTAGCTAGTGGCTAGTTCCACCCTCTGATCTTCAGGCAAGTTTTATTTGTCATATAAATAAGATATCACCACACATCAGCCCTCTAAATTGATTTCATAAATACATCAAGACACACAGTCCAGAGAGCTCAGTCAGGGTCCTAGCTCAGGGCTCAGGGGTAGCGTGCTCAGTGCTTGGCATACCTGAGGTCTTGGGTTCAGTACCCAGCATACACACATTCACCACACACACACACACACACACACACACACACACCACACACACACACACCACACATTCACCACACACACACACACACACACACACACACACACATTCACTACACACACACATCACACACATTTACCACACACCACACACACACACACACACACACACACCACACATTCACTATACACACACACCACACAAATACACACATTCACCACACACACACACACACACATGCACCACACACACACCACACACCACACACCACACACATACACACCACACACACACATACACCACACCACACACATCACACATACACACACCACACACACACCACACACCACACACATACACACACCACACACACACACATTCACTACACACACCCCACACACCACACCACACACATCACACACACACCACACCACACATTCACTACACATACACACACACACACACACACACACACACACACACACACACACACCCCACATACACACACCACACACACACACATTGACAAAAGAAAAAGGAATGTAACCTGTTAAGCTGTATAAATATATTTAATGATAGTCTTCATTTCTCTTGAAATGAATGAAGCTTGAAAATGTCTTTCGTTTTGTTTCAGGTTGGCAGAGTGGGGAGGCTCGGTCAAAACGGAACTGCGATTACTTTCATAAATAACAACTCCAAAAGGCTCTTCTGGGATGTTGCCAAAAGAGTGAAGCCCACAGGGTCCATTCTCCCCCCGCAGCTACTGAACTCCCCTTACCTTCATGAGCAGAAGAGAAAGGAGCAGCAGCAGGACCAAGAAACCCAGAGTAGCCTGGTCACGGGGGCAAACCTCATGGACATTATTAGGAAGCACGAAAGGAGCAGTTCACAGAAGTAACCCGGTATGCCACTCTCAGCACACTCGTTATTTATACAGTGAGGGCTCGAAGAAAGTAAAATAAAAACGTGCGAGGAACAGAAGAATCTTCTTAAATTTAATGAAATTTGTATAGCAATATTGTATTTATTTCAACTCATAACCTTGTACATTAAAAGCAAAATCAGAAGATAAATTGCTTTAAAAAACATACAGTTTGTCCAGCATTTCCTGCTGTTTAAATAGTTCCCAGAGCTATTGCTGTCAGGGCCAGGACTGTGCCCTGCAGGCCCCTGCCCTGCCCAGCAGCGCCAGAGGCACACGACCCATGCGTTGAATGGTTAGGAAGAAGTGAATGATTGCAGCTGTGCAAAGTGCTCGGGTGCTTTGAGAAAAGAACAAAACGCCTAGTTTGCTCCCGTTGTTTTCCCTTTGGCTTGGTTATCAGCTTTGAACATTTCCTCCCTGAACAATTCCACCAACTGGAGACCAGACATTCAAATATATGAGCCTCCGGGGGCCATCATCATTCAAACAGAAAGGAAGCTACACTCTGACTTTCATTTCATTAGAAACTAGTAGCGTTTGGTGGTGAATTTAGGAGGAGACATACAAATATTGGTGTTGTGATATTTATGATTTATTAAAGCTTGCCTGAGGATTCAGAAAGCAAAGTCAGCCACAAACCATAGGAACCCGGCACACTCCTTTAATCCCATCAGCCAGAAGCTAGGAGGTGGTGGCACACACCTTTAATAATCCCAGCAGAGGCAGGCAAATCTCTGAGTTCGAGGCCAGCCTGGTCTACAGAGCGAGTTCCAGGACAGGCTCCAAAGCAATACAGAGAAACCCTGTCTGGAAAAAAACTAAAAAGAGAGAGAGAGACTGATCTCTCTGAGTTCAGGATTACATGAGATTGAGTCAGTTTCACACGCGCGCGCACACACACACACACACACACACACACACACACACACACATGCACACACGAGATTGAGTCAGTTTCACACACACACACACACACACACACACACATGCACACACGAGATTGAGTCAGTTTCACACACACACACACACACACACACACACATGCACACACGAGATTGAGTCAGTTTCACACACTCAGTTTCACACACACACACACACACACACATGCACACACGAGATTGAGTCAGTTTCACACACTCAGTTTCACACACACACACACACACACACACACATGCACACACGAGATTGAGTCAGTTTCACACACTCAGTTTCACACACACACACACACACACACACACACACGCACGTGCGCACACACACACACACACACACACACACACACACACACACACACACGCACACGCACGATACTTACTGGTTTCTCTCGCCCTCACCCCCTCCTCCCTACAAGTCTCCTCCCCACAGTCTCTCCCTTTAGTTTTGTGGCCCTCTGAGGTTAGCCAGGCCTCCTGTGAGGTCACGGGTTTGAAACTGCCTGTTGGAGCTTGCTGAAGACCATGGCCCCCTCTCCCAGAATCGTCAGTAGCCAGGGAAGGAGGGGTAGGGCAGATATTTTTAGAGTTACCATGTACTATCGTTATTCCGTGCAAGAAAGAACACGGCAAGCAAAACAAGAAGAGTGTACAGGGGCAGAAGAAAAGGCAGGGAGGCACCATATTATAGACACTTTAATGGCTTTCTGAAAATCACTGCGCAGTTGAAAATACGAATTAGCTGAAATAAGTAGTACAGCCATTCTTTTCTATAATTTCATGGCAGAGGCACTGGACTGATTTCTTGGTTGTTTTACAGGTTTTCCATTGTAGACATCTTAGTTTTGTGTGGCTTTTAGACTTTGAATTACTCACATTCCAGTTTATAAGATACTTTTAGCATGATTCTTTTAGTGTTTCTAATACCAAATTCTGTAATTCAGAATTTTTTCCGGAAGTCACAGGGTCTTTCTAATGCGTGGTTTCATAACATCTTACAGAGAACATTGCCACATATTTCGCCTATGACCCACACGACCAACAGAATTTAATAAACTAAGCTAAACTTACTAACTCATGTTCTGAGGCCTCACTGTCCCTGTGGGTCGTGAACACTGTTGGGTTGCGCTCTGCTCTGGGTTCCTGTTAGCACATCTTACACCCCCTCTCTGTTTTCCACAAGACAACACAAAACCCCCTCCATTAGCAAGGTGTGGTGGCAGAGTTGACCAGTCATCCGAGGTGATTGTCCTGGCAGCTGGAAGTTACCTGACCCCACACAGATAGCTCTCTCGTTGTCAGAGGCCCAAGGTCCCAGCATGACAGAACAGCCAATGATAACCAAGTAAACACGATTCTCTTACGAGGTTGTCGGTGCCAGGAATTATTTCATAACATGCTGTATTTGTGGTATTATTGTACCATATCACAAATAAGACCTAAGACAAAAGCAAGCTTTTTATGACATTTTCACCTATCTTAATTTTTCTCTTTGCATCTTAGAAAAAGAAACTTGGTAAAAACTGCTTGTGAGTAATTAGCTTCCAATTATAGAACTTCGTCAATTATTTTCAACTAGCATACATTAATTACTATCCCAATCTTTAGCTTTCCAACCCTGTAAAACGAGGTTTGTGTTATGGCTCTCAGAGGTCTTTTCAAATCTCCATTTTCTGTGGTTCCAACTTCCCTTATGATCTCTGTCTCAAACTTACTTCAGAGTCCTTGGAGTATAAAATATAGATGGGACAGATTAGCCAAGAAGGGCACCTCACTAGTGCTGGGTGATGGGTGTAGATGGAGGAGGCATGGGATTTGGGGTGCCTTTGGCATGAAAGGAACTTTTGCACACTTGGATGTCCCTTACCTGAAGGGGCTCAGATTGTTTTCCGTTTCAAATATCTGTACGTGCATAATGCTGCCTTGAGGGTGGGCTGCAAATTGGAATACAGCTTATTTATGTTTCATGTGTACCTTGCCTGGCTTGAAGATGGTTTTGTCCATTTCCAAAGTGCTTGTGCTCTGCTTGAGCCTCATCGAGTGAAGTCAAGTATAGAATTTTCATTTGTGGTGTAATGGCATCTCAAAGTTTCAAAGTGTTCCGGAATTTGGATTTTCCCAGGAGGGATGCTCACTTTGTGTGCAGTTTCCAACCACATCCTTTCACTCGTGCCCTGACTAAAGTCTTCAGCTTAGCATGTCCGAAGCCACACTTACCCTCTTCCTTCAGTGACATCTGATTGTCTTTCTGACATGTGCATTGCATTGCTGGTGGTGCCACCTCTCCCTCAGACGTGCTCACACCCTGATGTCACCACCGAGTCCCCCTCCTCTAATCTCCAAGCCCTGTCAGACGCTTTGCTTTCAAAATGGCCACACTTCCGTATTGCCACCGAGGCCCCGAAAATGATTCTAGCCGTGTTTGAATCTGCTGTTCTGTTTCTCCGGTGTCTTTCCACCCAGAGCAGGACACGGTCTGTGCTATGCCTATTCCTTCTCTGGTGTCTCCTCCCTCAGAAGTGTCAGCCTCTCCCCAGTGACAGCATGGAGTCCGAGCTCCTCTGGCTGCTGTCCGAATCCCTCCTTCATCGAGTCCACCCTCCAGCTTTCAGCCCACTGCTCGCCAGCTCCAACCATCTGCCACGCTGGCAGCGTGCTGCAACACTCCCCAGCACCATTGCTCAGGGGTCAGGCAGTCCATCAGAACTTCCGAGAACGTCACAGGAATAATTAACTGCTGGCAATGAGAACTGGTGTGGCGTCGATGAGCTCCCTCCGCAGAGGAAGTGCCCTCCTCCCGTTTTGAGTATTTGGGGATGTTTACCTTGGGATTACAGGTGCAAGCATGCTACCACTGACACTACCACCAGGATGGGTGAGCAAGGCAATAGAGGGCACCCACAGTGTTTAACTAAAGCACTCTGGGGAAAGAGAGCTCGGTGGTGTATAAATTTAAACATTTTTAAGGCATCCTATGTAATTGGAGTCATTTATCGCTTTCATTAATGTACACGTATATTGTGTGCAGAAAATTCCTAAGTGGAAATAATGTCTTACATAAAGTTTGCATGGCCAGGCTCTGGCCTGTGGTGCCAGCACTCAGGAGGCTGAGGCAAGCGGGTTGTAGCATGTTCAAGTTCAAGCTCAGCACGGTCATCGGTCATCGTATTACTGTAGGTTTGTCAGGGCCGCATAGCCACACCCTGTCTCCACATTCCTGCTCCAAACCAAGGATTCTGAGGAGGACAGAAAAGTAAGAAAAGCAAGCTTCAGGGGGGAGGGAGCGGGGAAGCAAACAGGGTCTCGTCCTGAAACACTGTACAGATTTCTCACTGACTGGCTGATAAATGGTTGATAAATGGCTGATAAATGATAAATTTTCTTTACGCCCCTTTAGAGTAAAAGCTGTTTCGCTTCCATGCCCAGTGGGTAATTTAAAGCAATACAGAGAGCTTGGTTCCTCTGCCTTCATTTTCTGCCTCCTGCCCTACCTTAAAACTGGGTCAGATTGTTACTCAGCTCGGCACGTAGGCACGCCAATCACGCCAATCATTTAAGGAGTGCTCACCTGAAGCTGGTAATCCTCACCTTCAGGGATGGAGGCACCAAGATAAGAAGAACTACCGTACTTTCAAGACTTGCGGGGACAACCTAATTACGGTACTGGCTTTTACAGCATCCTGTTCTAGGCCACCACATGGCAGCATTCCCGCAGGTAGCTTGGGTTCCAGGAACAGGGGGAGCCTTGACTGCAGGCAGGTGAGCTCAGGATAGGGCTGGCCCTTAGGCGGGACGGTTAGCTCATGAAGGAGCTAACTACATGCCTGGAGAAGGGACGAACCCTCTCATGATGGGGACCAAACTGCCCGTGGACGTGATAAGGGTCCCCTGGGTCCTCCAGAACCAGCCTGGGGGCGGGCCCAAACACCACACGGACTGCCTTCTCCTCCCTGCTCCAGTTCCCTCCCCCTCGTCTTCCCCAGAAGACGCAGCTCTGCCTGCTGGAGACAGAGCTAGGCTTGCTGGTGCCCTTGGCTCCCACACAGGGCCAGGGTCAGTCAGCTTCCCTTTTTCTTCACTATTTCTCCTGCCGTTGGCTTTCGGAGTCCGGTGCTTAGCTTGTTGGGTCTCCCCGAAGCCAGACCTCCCTGGCCTGACTCCCTGTGAGCAGATGGCAGGAAGCCTAGCACTGTTTCTAAGCAGTGCGTTTTGACTTTGAGGGAAAGCTGTGCTGTGCTGAAGAAATCGAATATTGGGATGGGCGCTGTGGCGCATTTACTGTCACAGTCTTCGCGGCCTGGCCAGGAGGGTCCCTCAAGTCTGAGCCCCTTGGTTATAGTTCTGATACCTTCGCCCATTTACATTTGCATCACAGCTCGGCTTGCCAAGCAGGTGTGGACGTGCATGGCAAAGACAGGCATTTGACAGTAAGGCAAGCCGGGAGGTCTGTTCATCCCGACTCCATGAACGCCACGGCTTGATCTTGTTTTGATTTTATGAGAGGAAGCAGAACTCTCAAGAACACGTAAAAAGACAACGCTTTGCTCCGTTAACGACAGTGATAGAGATCACCAAATGGAAAGTGGGAATTATGAAAACAGAACCGTGGGTTTAATAAAATTCTTACTAACAGTAACAGGTAATCACTGGTTGCTTTAGACGGGCAGGCTCTAGGCTTTCAATAATAGTTTAAAAGCATTGCAGTCGGTGAGAGTAGTGGAAAGATGGATCGAGGAAGTTGTGAGCTCAAGGGTAACTGGGTTCCTTTTGATTGGCTGTGTTAATACCAGCAGGGTGGGGAGAACAAGAATGCAATCCGAATGGGGCGGCAGTGGCCTGAAGAGGCTGAGGTAATTGCCTTTTCTTAAATAGACTGGTTATTAGCTGCATAATTTAAAGGCTGCTGCAAAGCTGATAATTAAATTACTTCTAAGATAATAGATTTGGGATCCCTTTTTAAGTAGATAACAGGCAGCACGGTTTCTCCAGTAAATGAAAAGGACCTATAGAAGTTACAGTTCATTCAGCAAGTTAATGAAGCTTTATTTTTATCCTCTATGTACGAGGGTTTTGCCTGCATGCATGAGTATAGGTACCTATGTGCACATGGTACCATGCCATGGAGTCCGGAAGAGAACATTGGGTCCCTGGAACTGGAGGTACAGACAGTTGTGAGCCACCATGTGGGTGCTGGGAACTGAACCCAGGTCCTCTGCAAGAGCAGCCAGTGCTCTTAACTGCTGAGCCGTCTCTCCAGCACCTTTAGTGATTTATGTTTTTAAGGAGCAAAAACAATAAACCAGATTTCTACACTTTAGCAGAAGCAGTGAAACCCCTGTCACTAGCTTCCCTGCCTATCAGAGGCATCCTAATTCATTTTCATACTGGACTCATATCATCCTTGCAGAGTCCTGTAAGCAGGTAGCCATCGTCACCCAGAGTTCAGGGGGACCCTCTGCAGGTAGCCATCGTCACCCAGAGTTCAGGGGGCCCCTCTGCCCAAGGTCAGGGGATCTGATGCTCTCCTGACTTCTATGGGCACCCACAAACACCTAATGTTTTTTTAAATGCTGTTAAAGGAAAGAAACTTTCAGCTAGGAATTGTGGGGCACACTTTAGTCTCAGCACTTGGGAGGCAGAGACAGGTGGATCTCTGTGAGTTCGAGACCAGCCTGGTCCATAGACCAAATTCCAGGACAGCCAGAGCTCCATAGTGAAACTGTCTCAAAACAAAAAACAACAACAACAACAAAAATTCAAGTTTTTTTTTTCACTGCTACATCATTTATATATTACTGTAAAATCATGTAAATCCTAAGTATTCCAACAGCTTTGTTGTTGGAATAGTAACATTTCTTATTTTTTATTATCATTTTAATTATTATTACTGTGCATGTGCATGGTGTATGTGTGTGCGTGCATGCCGTAGCATGTGTGTATATGTGTGTAGGTTAAAGTACACGTCTGTGGAGTCACTTCTCTTCCTCCTCCTTTATATGAGTTCTGGGGATGGAACTCAGGTTGCCAGGCTCACGTGACACATGTCCTTATTCTCTGAGCCATCTCAACAGCCTTAAAAGGGTGTGTGTGTGTGTGTGTGTGTGTGTGTGTCCGTGTGCGCGCGTGTACAGGTGAGGGAAACAATACCAATTGGAGATGGAACATTTGATTTTACATATTTAAAATTAATGCCGAGCATTGGAGGAGACGGGTCTGTCTGTATAGGCGCTGGCGAAGGAGACAAAGCTACCTAGAAGGACCATTTTAGAGTTAAGGGTATATATATAGTAGATCCTGTCACAGTCACAAAGTGAATATGCTTAAGAGGAATTCTCTCTGCTTCGCGCACAGAGGACAGGGGCCAGCACTCCTCTGGGAAAGCCCGTCTGGGTGCGTAGACGGCGGTGACAACAGCCTTGTCCTCAGAAGTTCTTCGGTGTCCCTGTTCTCTTTTGGCAGATGAGAACTGCAGAAGGCAGGTCCCCCAAACCTGCCCCCGCGGCTCTTTCTTCTGCCCTCGGTGGCCACTGGTGACGGCTCTCACTGTCTTGTGGCCATCGGTAACGGGCGCGGTTGAGCTCCTGCTGCCTGGCCCCGTGGGGGCGGGACACGAGAGGGCTCTGGCTTCCCCAGAGCTGTGGCATTTCTCCTCCCAACTCTGGACACGTGAGCCAGTGCCTGCAGCGCTGCGGGGGTCTCCTGCCTCATTCTGTGCCCTTCCCTCCTGAGTGCTAGGCTTCGGACAAGGTCCCAGTGCCCGAGCCCAGGCCCCGCCCCTTCTCCTCTATCCATTTCTACTTGGGCCACGCCCATCATCCCAGCCGCTTGTAGAAAACAAGCTTTGCTGCCCCTGAGTGACAATGACTGATGAGCCAATTCATCATGAGCAATGAGCTGCTTTGATGGATGGTAAAGGTAGGTTATTAGGAATTATGAAATAGGGTATGTGCATTGCTAAATACTGCTTCTCAGGTAAATGTGCTGTCTCGTTTCATTCTCCTAAGAACTCAGTGTGCTGGGTACTATTATTATCTGCATTTTGTATGTGGGGAAACTGAGGCACAAAACTTACTCAAGCTGTTCCCGACCTTGCAGCCAAATGCTGCGGCAGGAATCCAAACCCAGGCAACGCCCTGAGCTTCATTCTTAACATCTACCGTGGGACCAGAAGAGGGTGCAAATTCCCTGGAGCAGGAATCATCAGCCGCCTGGGTGCTGGGAACCCATCTCCAGTCCTCTGGAAGAGCAGTGTGGCTGGCTCGCAAGCCCAGAACTGTGAGCCCGCTCTTAAATGCTGCGTTCTCTGAATCCTTGTTGGCGGCCGGAGTGTCAGCCAGCTGATCCCCTCTCCCTCAGCGTACATGCTACGGCATCTGCCTCGCTTCACCCCTGATGCCGATCAAGCTACTCCTCACACTGGCTCCGAGCCTCGTCCGGCGTCTCCTGGGGGCTCCCAGTCCTGGGGGCTCCACCCGCCTCTCTCTGTGTATTTCTAACGGTTCCACACAATCGTCTGCTGGGTGTCCCCAGAGGCTGGCCTTGTTTGGAATTCCAGTTTGTCATTCTGTCTTTGTGCAGACTCCACATGGGGGGCAAACACAGACACAGGTGGCTGACGCTGAGCGTGGGTTAAGGGCTCAGCTTGTGATACCAAGGACAAAAGCCCACAGCCACAGGCCACTTCCAGCTATGCCACCAGCTCAAACCCAGCAGTGATGAAAGCCAAGAGCCTTCTGTTTGACGAGGGGAGGGATGGAGGGGTGCATGCAACCAACCGATGGCTGGGAGGGCAAGGGGTGGGGAGGGGGGGCCCCCTGCATCACAGCCCATTCCATTCTTCAGTGAAAACTTCCCTCCTTCCTAGAAACAGAAACGGAAACGAAACTCCAGCCAGGGTCAATGCCCATGTATGTCTGGACTCAGGGGGAACTATGAGTGTGAAAACTCTCCCTTCTCACAACTCTGAGGAATAGCAACAGCCAGGAAGGGGGGGGGGAGGCCCCGCCCCCACCCTCAGGTCATATCCACCCCTCAGAGAAGCCCTATGTCCTCTCTTAACCACTGCATCCCACATTAGCACCTCTCACACACAGAATCGGTCCATTGTGTCCTCTGGGAGGAAGCTGTGCTGAGGGATGGAAACTTGACAAGGAGTATCTGGTGCCACACTCCAGGAACAGGCCAGATGGCTCAAGATTTGAACACTTTAGGAAAATGGGCAGAGGGGAGGCTGGTGAAACCCAGTCTCACAAAGAGTACGGGCAGGCATTAAGGTAGGATTCACAGGACATTCAAAGGGAGCTTTAACAGGTGGAGTTGCAGCAAATGATGAGGGGCCCTAGGGCTAGATGATGATACCTTCGGAGTCTAGCTGCCCGAGGCGGCCTTCCGAGTGGGACCAGGGAGTGATGGCTTCCCCGTGAATGCCCACATCTCGTGTAGCACTTCCGTGCTCTCCCACCCAGGCTTGCTGCCCAGAAACGACATTCAGCAAAGGACCGAGCAAGAGAGAACAGGGATTGCTTAAAGGCACAGGAACATGATGTGATCATTTGCTTCTCCGGTTTTTGAGACAAGGTCTCACTCCGTAGCCCAGACATACTTCTAATTCTCTGTGTAGCTCAATTTGACTTCAAACTTCACGTCCCCCTGCCTTTGCCTATGCAGCTGGCACTAGAGGTGTGTGCCCCGTGGTGGTCACAGTATTCCAGGCAGGCATTTTCTGCCATCTTTCTGGTTGCTGTACAGAAGAACCAACCTTTGGCTTGAGGCTCGTGAGTACTGGATAGAGGCCCGACAATTCTTTTTATGCTTTTATCTTCATTTGTACACATTTGTCACTTGTCCCTGGTATATGGTCTGGTATAAGGCGTTTGGATTAATGACGGGTAGCGCGTAGGGGATTTACGCTGAGAATAAGAGGAAAAGGGGGATCTCAGACATTCCAGACCGGCTTCAGCCTTGAACAGTGATCGTCTTGCCTCCATGTCCCCTCTCTAGGCTCGCAGGCATGTGTTATCATGCCTGGTTTGGACATGGAGTAGTTCTGAACTTAACATTTACTTGAGCTGGAGAATCTGAGATCTGTGTACTGTAGAATGGCAGGCTCTAGCTTCACCATATCCTAAGTAGCAGACAGGCCTCCAACAGCCAAGGCCAGCAAAACCCTGGACAGAGGAGGAGGAAGGCCAAGATGCATGAGTCAGAGTGACCCTGGGAGCTGGAATTCTCCACTTGACCTGCTGTTGGATACATAGTGAAACCTAAGATCCAGCTTTTATTTCCCATGCAACAAGAGAAGCAGAGGGGAGGAAGAATGCATGGAGATCATGCATTGAGATGATCTTTCTGATCTATTGGGTTAGATTATGGTTTAGAGTGGACCGCTCTCTCCTGTTTTCTTCACCCAGAAGCCACGCACGAGCTTGTAGCTTGATGCTTTCGTGGACTTCCACAGAATGGAATCCATTTCCGGGGAAGTAGTGTGCTCTCCTCTTGCGGAAGCTGTGGGGGAAGCAACACCTACCAGGCCATGTGCTGGCTTTGTTTTCCTTTCTCAGGAATTGACCCAGACTCCTCCGGCCAGCTGTTTCTCGGAGTGACGGTTCGAGCTCAGTAAATGCTTGTGGCATTTAATTAATAACTCCCAAGGAACACAGTGGGGAGAGCTGGAAGGCACAGCGAACAGACGGGTTCCTTGTCTGTGATGTGTGAATTCAGAGAGACCCACACAGTTCATCTAACCCACACCGTGGCTGTTCATACCAGGGCAGAAGTGTCACCCGTATTCATCTTTGTACGCTGGGAGAAACTGAGCGAGTAGGAGTGCAGAGAGAACACAGACCTCCCTTGTGCCCCAGACTGTCCGTGGGGATTCTCTCTTGTCTGGGTGAGTCAGGGGACTGACGGTCTGGATTTAAAAGAAAAAAAAAACAACCCTTCCGTAAATGGGTAAAGGCTTATGGGTGGCTGTGGGGTTATTTTCAAAACTGGAAGGTTGAAGAAGCACCGAGTGTCCCCCTCTGTAAAAGCTGACACGGTGCCCAATTCTTGCAGTGCAGGTGCCCTCTTGCTTGGCAGCTGTCCTTTTGTAATACGAACGGGAGGAGAGGTTGCTGGACAGAGTCCCTTTCATGCTACTTCTTAAGTGAGAAAATAGACACATGAGCACACAATCCAGACCATGATTATAAACACAGTACAATGTGTGTCACTGCAAACGTCCAGACAAGGATCGAGTTTTACAAATAAAGAAATTAGATTACTAACTATTTAAGGGACAGCTGAATGGTCCACACACGTCCCATGCCCTTATTGAAATCATCTGAGGCTTCCTTTTACATCTGTTGGCCAGGAAAGTGACTCAAGGTCTTTCCTTCGCCACCAGAGCAAGTGATGGCACTTCTAATTGGAGGAGCCAGCAACGCCCCCACCGTCATGCACACACACACACACACACACACACACACACACACACAATGTGCACAAAGAACAAATTTAAAAAAAAAAATGTTCTTTATGCAGGAACTCATGAGAGACTCGGAATTTCCTTTAAGTGTAAAAGATGTTGCCCACTAAGCTTAATCTCAGCACTCCGGAGGCAGAGGCAGGCAGGCGGACCTCTGAGTTGACACAGCAAGTTCTAGGACAGCAGCCAGGGCTACGTGGAAAATCCTGTCTCAGAAAAGAAAAAAATCAAGCAAAAGTCAAACAAGAAATGGTGGTTCAGAGCTTGTGGGAGCGGCTAATACGTGTTTGACTGGTCCAACTTGAGGTCCGTACCACAAGAGCAGGTCCATGATTGGCACTGGCTGGGTGGCTCAGAGACCTGGGGTAGGACCAAACATGACTAACTAAGGGGGAGAGAGAGAGAGACAG
Organism: Cricetiscus sungorus; assembly: GCA_030556225.1. Taxonomy (NCBI): domain Eukaryota; kingdom Metazoa; phylum Chordata; class Mammalia; order Rodentia; family Cricetidae; genus Cricetiscus; species Cricetiscus sungorus. The sequence continues at coordinate 4,992,742 of JANBXA010000367.1, read as the reverse complement.
AGACAGAGACAGAGAGAGAGAGAGAGAGGAGCGAGAGAGGGGGGAGGGAGACAGAGAGAGACAGACAGACAGAGACAGACAGAGACAGACAGAGAGAGAGAGGAGAGAGAGAGACAGAGAGACAGTGAGAGACAGACAGACTGACAGACAGAGAGAGACACACAGAGACAGAGAGAGACAGAGAGACAGAGACAGAGAGAGGAGAGGGAGACAGAGAGAGGGAGAGAGAGAGAGGGGAGAGAGACAGTGAGAGACAGAGACAGAGAGAGAGGGGAGAGAGACAGTGAGAGACAGAGACAGAGAGAGACAGAGAAAGAGAGACACAGAGAGAGAGAGAGAGGGGAGAGAGAGAGGGAGAGACAGACAGACAGAGAGAGAGAGAGAGAGAGAGAGAGAGAGAGAGAGAGAGCCAACGGGATAATTCTAACGTACTCTGCTTTACTCACAGCTGAGAGCCTATTGAAATCTCCATCAGAGAGGCTTCACACGGCAACAGACGGAGCAGATGAGAGACCCACACCAAAGATTAGGGGGAGCCAGGGGGACCCCAGGGAAGTGGACGGGAGGACTGTAGGAGCCAGAGAGGTCAAGGATGCCAGGAGAACAGAATCAACTAACCAGGCCTCACGGGGGCTCACCGCGACGGAACCAGCAGTCATGGAGCCGGTGTTGGTCTGCTGTAGGCCCTGTGCATGTATGTTATGCTGTGTGGCTACGTCTTCTTACGTGACTCCTAACAGTAGGGGTGGGGGCTCTCTGACTCATGCCTGCCTTTGGGACCCTCTTCCTCCTCCTAGGTTGCCTCATCCAGCCTTGATATAAGGCTTTGTGCCTAGTATTATTGGAACTCATGTCATATTTAGTTGATGTCCCTGGGAAATCTGCTCTTTTGTGAAGGGAAATGGAGGAGGAGTTGATCTGGCCAGGGATGAGGGTGGGTGGAGGGTGGAGGAGGGCTGGTGGAGGACTGAGAGGAGTGGAGGGAGAGGAAACTGCGGTTAGGATGCAATTTATGACACAAGAATAACATTATATATATATATGTATTATAAACATTATATGGGGCATTATATTGTTTGAAATGTTTATTTTTTATTTTATTTTTTGGCTTTTTTATCTTTTTTGAAGGGCCTGCCACCTAGCTCCCAAGTAAATCACACATGGAAACTTATTCTTAATTAGGAGTGTCTGTCTGGCCTTAGCTTGGCTTGTTACTAGGCATCTTTTCTAAAATAAATCTGTCTATCTTTTTCCCTTGGGGCTTTTATTTTTCTTACTTTTTTATGTCTTTACTTTCCATCTTACTCCATGGCTGGACAGTCCCCAATTATGTACACACACACACACACACACATATATATATATATATATATATATATATATATATATATGTAATATGTGTTTGTGTGAGTGTGTGTGTGTGTGTGTGTGTGTTTACATACACATACATATATACAGTTGCACAGAAGTTAGGGGAAGGGGAATCATGGGCCTGTGAGGTTATATTTGTTTTGTAAAGAATGGAATTTGTATTACATTGGGAAACATACCGTGTGCATGCAAAGATGTACATACAAGGCTTTTAAAATTAGACAGTTGCTTTATGTTTTTAAAAGGTGAGGGCATAGATTGTTCAGGATGTGGTGTGGGTTTTGCTGTCATGGAAGATCCAGGCACCCTCATTACCCTCTCATCCCTAGGGTGTGGCCTTTCTCCAGCCACTGTATCCTTGTATCCAAGTGGACAGCTACACAGTTTCTGCTTAATTCTTCTAGAAAATAAAGGAACTAACTTCCAAGCTCTCTTCCTCTCTGGTCCCTGAGTCCTCCACTTCATTTGAGGAGAATAATGCCATGAGCCCTGGGTGGAGTGGGGGAGGCTGGGATGTGAGCAGCATACTTCAGAAAACGGTAGAGAAACGGGCTCTGTGTGTGTGTGTGTGTGTGTGTCCCTGAGTAAAAGCAAAAGAGCATTCTGTAACATTCACTAATCCATGAGTTCTTTCATTTATGCATTGACAGTGATTACCGCCTAACATAATTGCTTCTTTTAAAATGATGGGCAGTCCCGCTGAACTACTTAGACTGCCTCATTAAGAAATCACAAAGGTCTCGTTAAAGTGGGTGTGGTGGTGTACACTTGTAATTCCAGAATTTGGGAAACTGAGACAGGAGGATTGCCGCAAGTCCTGACCATCTTGGGCTGCAGCGTGAGGACCTGTCTCAGAAAAATAATAACAAAACAAACGATTTGAAGCTATTGCAACATTAGAAAATTTTTTTAAAAATCTAACAGTTTTTAACACATCTACACCAGTATAGATTTGACTCTTTTTGTCAGAAAGTCTATGAAGACATCTGTCTGCTCCAGGAAGGGGTGAGGAGTGCAGACAGTGGCCCTGGGTGCCCTGATCAATAGGCACAAGACACATGGTAAGTTATTTGTGTGGAAAACCAGCCTCTTGCACCTGTAGAATAATGATCGTGTGTACCTCACCTGCGGGATACAGGGTGACTTTTGGTAATGGATGTGTCCTGCACCAGGAAGGGACTCAGTCCAGGCACTTGTCTCACAGGTGAGGACACTGTAGTAAAGGAACTCATATAATGGTCTTCCAGAAGTACCTATGTTCTTACCGCTCATCAAAACCTTCCCTTTGACCTTGGACCGTCAAGTAAGAGCAAATACTTAGAAAGGAACAAAACCAGCCAGCATTTGTGCATGGGCTTGGTGCTCCAATCTGTGATCCCAGCACTCAGAAGGCTGAGTTCAAGGCCGGCTTCAGAAGCATGGTGAGACCCTGTTTCAAAAAACCCAAGGGCTATTGATGTGGCTTTAAGATAGAACTTGTGAATAGCACAGGCGACTGGGTTTGATCGCCAGCACTGAAAATAAAACTGTGAAACAAACTCAAGTATGACAGATTGTGTGTGTGTGTGTGTGTGTGTGTGTGTGTGTGTGTGTGTGTGTGTGCCTGAAAGACTGTCGATGAAGGCGAATTAATAAAGTAGGCTTGTGTGAGGCTTCACTACCAGGCTCTACATGGTTTCTTTTATTTTGGCGACATCTAGTGGGGCTTTAAAGAATTGTTTACTTTTACTTTGGGGACTACAATGCATGCAGCTTATTTGTTTTGTCTTCTTTGCCCAGACAGTGTAGAACTAGATATCGCTGACCCTAAACTTTACAGCAACCTCCTGCATCTATTTCTGGAGTGCTGGGATCGCAGGAGTGCTCAGTCATGCCTGCCTTGGGATGGGTTTTTGCTCAAGGAAAGAGTTCATCTGTTGTCAGCCCGGTTCATGCCGCAGAATTTCTAAAACCTGTTTTAGAATTTATGTGAGTGGGAGTCTTGGAGAAGAAGGCAGAAGTAGGGTGTGTATATCTGCTTCCTGACAGCTACTTGGGCCCCCAAGGAGCACATGCACGTGACATTCAGAACAACGGCCACTTCCAATGGCTGAAAACAAAATGCAAGCTGAGAGAGAGGTAAGGGAGGATGCAGGGGAGTGGTGGAGCGGGAATCTCGGGCCTGTCAGCTTATGTTTGTTTTGTAAGGAACGGAATTTGTGTTAGTTAGATTGGGACACATACACATACAGTGTGCACGCAAAGAAGATGTACATACAAGGCTTCTAAAATTAGACGCTTGCTTTAAGTTTTTAAAAGGTAAGGGGATAGGTTGTTCAGGATTTGATGTGGGCAGAATGGCTCAGCAGGTAAAGGCACTTGACATACATGTGCTGGACCACCTGAGTCCAGCCCCCAGCTCCGGCCCAGGAAGGAGGCTGTCTCTGGTAAGTCTCTGACCTATACAACTGCAGCGCCCTCATGGTCGGAGTACCGAGCTGACAGAGGGTGTGGGGACTGAAACACTTAACAGACCACCACGAGAAGTGAAGAGGAAGCTGCTGCCCTTTATTACAGAGTGATGGGCTTATCTACTCCAGCCAGGGGACGGGCTAAGCACAGGAGGAATCATGCACCACCCACACCTGGGGTCAAGGCACGGGCACTGCACACCGGAAAGTTATGAGAAAACCTTGTTTGATCAGCCTTGAGAGCACGGGAGTTCCACAGCTGGGTGGGGAGGAAGAGAGCTGTGAGGGGCAAGTACTTAAATTCCCCAACAGATGTCTGTATGTTTTTACAGGATTAGAAGGATTTGTTTTTTTGACAAATGTTTACTGAGCACTTATTAAATTTCAGTTCCTATACTGAACTCTAGAGAGATACTGAATAGACATGGCCTCCGACCTCAAGAAACATGCCAATGAATTCGACTAGAAATTTAGACTTTGAATTTTTGTACAAAATTACCAGCCCAAAAATTTAAGATGAATTTTTTATGCATATCTATCTTTTTAATGTCTGGAATGCTTGCCTCTTGTTTTACATGAAGTTTTTTTTGTGTGCGTGTGAATTGTTTTTTTGTAATGAAGCATGAAATAGTCTATTATGAAATTACTATAATCTAAGTTGAAGAGCTCTTATATATTCTATTTCCCTAGTTATCTTACACTTTTATGTTTTGCGTTATACTTGATTTTGAAATTCTCATGTATTGAATTTATTAGTCTTTTTCCTCTTCTGGCCTCTGTGGACACCAGGAACACACGTGGTACACAGACATGCATACAGGTAGAACACCCGTACACTTAAACAGAAGAAACTGCCAAGGAACGAATAAAAGTATTAGAAAAAAATGACTACTTTTGTGTAATTTTTCATGCAGGTGAAGCTACTTCTGGCTTCCTTTTCTGTCTTGTTGAAAAATTTCAATTATCTCCATACTGTTAATTTGGAATATATGGAATATATTGAGCTGGTTATTTTAGGGATTACCTTTTTTTTTTTTTTTTTTTTTTAAATAAAGCTATTGTAACCTTTACTGCAACAGCTTTACGCTTCAAACCACACCTCTAGCTGGCGATGAGTTCACGCACACGTTTGCAAACACCAAACCTCGGTTCCTTATCTACATACAGGCCGGGCAGCGTTAATACTTCATAAGGTTTTCAGGATGAAATATATCGAATTCATCTGGGACCCTCGGCCCATGTCATCGCTCTGCGGCTTGCGCGTGAAATTAACGCGTGTGTTGTAATTAACGCGGGTGCACGCACACGACCATTCCCAGCGAATCTGCAAACCCTCAGCGCCGCGCGGGCTGCCCGGGTCGGGTGGAGCCCAGAGCAGGCGCGAGGCGTCGCCTAGGAGACGAGGGCGGGGCGGCCTCACGGAAGGGGCTCGCTTCCGGTGGGCGGGGCGAAGGCGCGGCGCTTGACGCGCGCCCGGCAACCAATCAGCGGGCGAGGCGCGGCGCTTGACGCGCGCCCGGCAACCAATCAGGGGGCGAGGCGCGCGTTCGAATCGCCGCGGCCGCGGGAGCCAGCTCCGGGAACGGTGGGTGCTGCGCGTCTGGGCGCTCGCAGGGCGGAGGTTCGCGGCCCCGAGCGCTGCGGTTGCTCGCCCGGCGGGGGTGGGCGCGGGGCGCCCCTCCCCTCGGTCCGTCCCGGGGCCCAGGCTCGCTGTCCCGGCCTGGCGCGGCTGCCGCGGCCGCCGGGGGCCGGGGTCCGGGGCGTGGGGAGCCGCGCGGCCTGAGGGCGCGCCCGACTGTCCCGGAAAGCCGGTGGCCGAACCCTGCAAGCAGAAAGCGCGCTGATGCATTTGTGCAAGAAAGCAAATGGCTTTTGGTCTGAGAGCCCGGGACTCGGTGGCCTCTTCGTCGTGGGCGGGTTCTGGCTTTTCCGTTGAGAGGTTGGCAGTAGATGCTCGTAGTTGGGCCCTTGCTTGTTTGTTGTTGTGACGATGTCGCTTACTCATGTCAAACCTTTAAAAGGCTTTCAAAAACGAGCTTTTGTCCCTTGTTTTGTAATAATGCCTGGGTTAGTTTGAAACAGTCGTTGTGTAAGGTAGACTCAGCGTTGACTTGTTTACACCCACTGTTCCTTTTAAAGGAATGCCGGCTAGACATTGTTGGCCGACATTTACCGGTATTTGCACACATGCATGCCGAGTTTGTTGTATAGCGAATAGACGACGGTCCGTGTATCTAGTTTGAAGGGGGAGTGGCCATCGATGACAGACAGGCTCCTGCTTGCAATATACATGGTCAGGGTCAGGTTGGCCTTCAGAGTTCCATTCTCCCACGTCAGCTTCCCCGAGGCTACAATTACGGGCCTGGACCATCACACGTGGCGGTACATGCAATTCGTGGTATGGAATGCCCGTGGCAGTGACTATCTGTTGAGTAATGCGTGAAAGCTCTTTGAGGGCTGAGGTAGTCCGGGGCTCCATGGCGGTGAGAGGTGTGATGCAGTCTAACGCAAATGCCTCTGAGAACCTGCTGCTTCTGTAGTTTGTGGCGTTCGTAGTAACTGTTTTTCTTTTCTTTTTGTAGTTGGTCAACTACTTTTGGAACCCGAAAAGTACAAAATGTCCAGCAATCAAACGAGAGCCTAAAGTGCTTAGACTCTTAACATCCTTTTAAAAATAACTCGCTGCCAAGATGTCAGTACACACTTCGCTTAACAGACAGGGCCGTGACGACCTGGAAGGCTATCAGAAGAGCTCATCACCAAGTGGCCTCACCCACAGCAGCCGACTTAGAGCGCACTCGAAGTCAAATGCGTCAGAGAGTGAGAATCATGACTCAGTGTTGAGCGCTGGAGGCAAAGCCAGAGACATAAACAGCACTTACGTTATCTCTGCCTGTAAAAACGCAAGAGAGATGCCCGTTACCCCTGACCTCAGTAGACTGACCCTCCAGAGAAGGACTACTTGGAACAAAGAGTCGTCTTTACTTGGTAGCGAGTTGGCAGATACCACCGGGAAAACCGCAGACACAAGTCTTAGGTTACAACGTCGTCATCATGCTAAAACAGATTTTGTGGGAAAGTTGGAAACAGCATGTACTGTGGGAGGTGACACGGAAAATATCTGTGCTTCACAGGGAACTAGGACAAAAGCAGCTCCTGGAAACAACAACGCCGGCGCCGTGCCGCCTGTGGTTTTCATGGAAGACTCAAATGGCACTGGAGTGACAGTTGGTGAAAAACGCAAAGACACACTTCCCGCCCTCGGTGCGGCAAATGAAAGGGGGACAGTTAAGAACTCAAACATCAGAATGCCTATTGGCTCCCAGTGTCACCCAGCAGTGAAACCCACTAAGGACAAGCTTGATGTCAAAGTGGTGTCAGGAGCCGGAGAGTCACAGCATGGAAATGGCGGGAAGGACATTGCAAAAACTGTCCATAAATGCGGAAGCCTAGAAACAAGGACCCCAGTGCGAAGTGTTTCCGGATACAGACGGGCACCACGGCATGACCTGCCTCCGCCTAAAAGCCCAGCTGTATCTACCCTGAGAAACAGGATGGCAAGCCCTCAGGTTAAACAAAGGCCCAAAAGTTCTCTTCTTGCAAATAAAAGGGACCGCTCACAAGAAAGCACACTCCCTCCAGAAGAAGAGCGGTCGGCAGTTCTGAATACCTTCACGGACCCAGACCCCTTAAAGGTAGAAAATAGTCAAGTGACAGTGGCTGTGCGAGTCAGACCTTTCAGCAAACGGTATGTCCAAGGTTTCAGCTCTCAGGCCACATCGGCCCCATGGCACCTGTCTGTTCAATTCCTCGATGCTTTTAGAGAGCCATAGAGTGTAGAAGTCACGTGTCTTTAACCTTGCTGGAATTTCTCTCATGGTGCTGGGAGTTGGACCCAAGGCTCTACCATTGAGCCGCATCCCCAGCCCAGCAATGTTTAGGCTTAACTGTGTAGTACATTGATGCTTTTTATGATAGACTACGAAAGTTAAAATCTGTATTTTGTATCCGTGCTCTTAGATGCATTGCTTTTGGAAGCTGAGCCAGGCATAATTGCGCATACCTTTAATCACAGTGTTTGGAAGGTGGAGGCGGGTGGGTCTTTGAATTCAAGGCCAGCCTGGTTTATGAAGCAAGTTCCAGGCCAGTCAAGGCCATAGAGTGAGGGTCCGTCCTGAGTGGCTGTTGCTGAGTGAGTCATTGAATTCTGTAATGCAGGGTCCTTTCTTAGTCATGACTTGTAAAGGTTGGTGACGTCTGCCTTTCCTCTAAAAGGAGCCACACCAGCTCACAGCTTCCCCAGAATGGTGATTGTCAACAGTGTCACCTGTATTTGATATGTCATGGTGATAAACACAGAGGCTTTTCATACTTGATTTAGCTGGCATGGAATATTTCTATAAAGGTGATTATGGTTGCAATAGCCTCAGATTAATGATATGATTAAAATAATATAATAATAATAATAATCAGCTGGGTCTGGTGGCCATGCCTTTAATCCCAGCATTCACAGGCAGTTCCCTAAATTCAAGACAAGCCTGGTTTACAGAGTGAGTTCCAGGACAGCCAGGGCTGTTACACAGAGAAACCCTGTCTTTAAAAGAAAAAAAAAAAATTAAAAAGTAGATATAAAATGTGTGGGGGCGGGGCGGGGCGGAGTGGGGTGACGTGACTGAGACTGGAGAGACAGGTGGTTTGCAGGATCAATGAGCTTTTAAAGCAGATTCTTTCGGGAGGGAGTAGGGAGGGCGAAGAGGCTGACGTTTGGCCCAGTGCTAGTGTTTTTCTACTGAGTAAGTGAAGATTAAGTCTGGGATAGAAGGATGGACGTGAAGAGTGGAGATTTTAATGAGGGGATCTCACGCAAGGAATTATTAACAGTATTAACAGTGACCACTGGGAGCCAGAAGACACTTCAGATGTAAAGTTGTTCATTAAAATTGTATTCAAAGTTTATGCCAGCCTTACATAGTTTTTCTCTTTATTTTTTTTACCTCCATACCTTTTTTTGTAGTATAAAAAGACATTTAGTGATTTGAATTGAAATGTATACATAGGATAAGAACCTTTTAAAAATTCTCCACAGAAAACTTTAAAAGTTGGTTTTCCGAACAAGGCATTTGAAATTCCGATTCCCCTTGAGTAGCCGCACTGGAGACAGCAGGCGTTTTGGAGACCCACTGACCTTGGTTTCCCGATTTTCTGCAGAAAGCTAAAGGATTGTCTGCCCTTAAGCTTCGAGGGGCCCCTCATGTGTTTTGTGGAGGTGACATTCATAGCAATGACAGGCACATTGCTCTGTGCTTCTTTCCAAAGGGAGAAGATGGAGAGAGCAACCCAGGTCGTCTTCAGGAATGGGGAAGAAATAACCGTGGAGCATCCCGACATGAAACAAGTTTATAGTTTCATCTACGATGTCTCGTTCTGGTCTTTTGATGCCTGTCACCCTGGCTATGCTAGCCAGGCGACTGTGTATGAGGCGCTGGCAGCGCCACTCCTGCAAAGAGCTTTTGAAGGTTACAATACCTGTCTCTTTGCTTATGGCCAGACGGGCTCCGGAAAGTCGTACACGTAAGTGATATTGACCATGCAGCTATCTGAAAAGGTTTACGTTTTCTTCTGTCAGCGTCATGGCTGTAGAAAAAATATACTTTTTTAAATTAAAATCTTTTTAAAATGTTTTGTGTGTATACGTATAATGTTTGTGCATGGTGCGTGTACCATGCACATTTGTGGGTGTCAGGGACCAGCTTTGTGCAGTTGGTTCTTCTGCTTTTGCACAGGTTCTGGGAATTGACCTCGGGTCACCAGGCTTGCCTGCCAAAGATTATAGTTTGGACATCATACAGATTAGGGCTGGGGTCTCATCCATTGTTTAGACTAAATTTGTATACTTAAGCAGACACTTGACTCTCGAGGCTTTACTTTACACGAGGTAATTTACTTTGTAAATATAATTGTCTCTGTTTTGCTGTAACTTGTATGGTTTATTTTGAGTTAATACTCTGTGTTTATGGGTGTTTTGCCTGTGTGTATGTCCATAGAGCACATGCACACTGGTGCCTGATTCTAGGTTCAGTTCCAGCCCACCCTCCCCTCCAGCCACCCCCCAACAGAAGAAATTCAAGGCGACATAGGGAGTTTGAGGCCAGCTGGGGCACATGAGAGCCTGACTTGAAGAGAGTAAAATTTCCATGGGGCAGGTTTGGCCTCGGAGCTTTAGATTCTTAGTTATTAGTGGTGGAATTACACGTTCTCTGTTCCCTTCCCAGAACACTTCTCCTAAAAGAATATTTTTAAGATTTCCAAAACTAATTGGTGTCTCTTTCTTCTTGTTCATAATGTATTTCCAGGATGATGGGACTTAATGAAGAGCCAGGAATAATTCCCAGATTTTGTGAAGATCTTTTTGCTCAAGTAGCCAAAAACCAAACCTCCGAGGTATGCTCAAATTCAGATCCCCTGGCGGCTGAGACCCATCGAGAGGTCTGAAAGGTGGTGTTCTCCGCACGTGCGCGTGACCCTTCTTTGGCGTAGGGTGGAGGCGGGAGGAGGCGCGAGCGCAGGCCCTGTGGTGGGCAGCGGTAGAGGCTCCTTTTGCTTTGGGCTGTGTTGCAGCCCATGCTGCCCTTGAACTCCCGTTCTTGTGCCCCTGAGTCCCAGGGTCCCTGGTGCCTTTCCCTGCTGCTCTCCTGTGCTGTGTGTCGGCTTACGGGGTGGGTGGTGGTTATGTGCACATAGCTCCCTCCCCAGGTAGGCACAGGTACACACACAGACTTCGCTGAACACAGGAGGCAGCGCGTGGACAGCTTGAAGCAAAGGGTAAGTGAGCCGGAATGGGGACCCAGACAGCTTTAAGCCAGGCCCTTCGCCACTCTGCAACAGAATAGTCTGCTGGCTTCCTGTGTCACTTACTTCTTTTCCTTCAGGCAGTGTCCGCCAAGCACCCGCCACTCTAGTGTCTACCTTTTTGTCAGCCAGTTGCTCATGAATCTCATCAGGGGTCTGATGGGAGCAGGCGTCTCGCTAAATCTCTCCTGGAGATCCCATGTCAGTTGCTGTGAGTGCGGCCATGAGAATTTATAGCTTCTATCCTTGCCAAGGGAAACGGTTACATAGACTTGAGGGCATGGACTCTCCATACTCAGGAGAGAGAAACAGAAGAGATGGACCAGTGAACAGCCACGTATAATCATTTACATGCTAACTATATTCAAGCAAATGCTGTGGTGTTACATTGTATTAGCCCTTTTCCTGTTATATCATAACACAATAGCAAAGGTAAATTTGTAAAAATATTCTCACAGTACTGGAAGCCCAATGTCAACACGCTGTCATCTTACATCATAACATGACAGAGGGTGTGTAGGCTTGCCTCTTAGAGCCATCAGTCCTGTCGTAATAGGGTCTTACCCTGGGGAGCTTGCCTGTCCCTAATTGCCTTCTAAATGTCTTCCCTCCAAACAGGACGCACACGAGAGAGAATTTGGGTTATTTGGTTATCCCGCAAAGTATGAACGTTTGAGGGATACAGTCAAAGCACAGCAAACAGGGAAGCGAGTGAATCGGAGACAAGTTTTCTTAGGAGGAGGGACAGCTGCTCTTGCTTTTGAAGGGTATGTGTTAGTTATTGGCTTGGGAAGAAAAGCAGGAAGGACATTCCAAGCAGAGAGACAGTTGGCACAAAGATGAGAATCAGAAAGTAGGGTGCCTCAGAGAATTTGTGAACTGTTTACTCTGATTTGAGTGGAGTTTGAGGGTGGAGGGTGGCACGTGATGAAACTCAAGGGGCAGGCAGGCAGGAGCTGGCTCTTGGAAGACGTCACAGGCATCTTCGGGCCGTGGGAAGGTTTTAAACAGGGAAATGACATATTCCTATTTTTTTTTTTTAATAATCTTCTCACTTTTGTTCTTTTCATGAGTTTGTGTGTGGGGTGCATGCATGTGTATGCATATGCTTATGTGTTTAGGCACATGTGTAGGGGTGTGCATCATGTATACATGTGTGTCTATCTCTCTTTCCCTCTCCCTGTGTTTAGATTATTAATTTTATATTCACTGGTGTTTTGCTGGCATGCATGTCTGTATGTGGGTGTCTGAGCCTCTGCAACTGGAGTTAGTTGTGAGCCGCCCTGTGGGTGCTGGGAACTGGATTCGGGTCCTCTGGAAGAGCAGCCGGTGCTCTTAACTGCTGGGCCACCTCTGTAGCCCGATTCAGGGTCTCTTCATCAAACCCAAAGCTTGCTGTTACACCTATTTTGCTTGCTGGTTTGTTCAAGGAAGCATCTGTCTCTGCTCTCTAAAGCTGGAATTATAGATGGACCACAGGCCCGCCCAGCATTTACATGAGTTTGGGTTTCCAAACTCTGATTCTCCTGATTGTGCAGCAAACACCTTAACAGCTGAGCAAGCTCTTAGTGTAGTTAAGTTCTTGAGACAAAGTCTCACTATGAACCCTTGGCTATGTAGACCACACTGGCCTTGAACTCCTAGAGATGTCCCTGTCTCTACCTCTCCAGTGCTGGGATTACAGGTGTAGACTACCACTTCTGGCAATTTTATATTTTAACCAACATTAAAAGGTAACAGATTTCTGAGCCAGGTGGTGCACTCAGGAGGCAGAGGCAGGCAGATCTCTGTGAGTTCAAGGCCAGACTGTCTACAGAGGGCATTCCTGGACGGCCAGGGCTACACAGAGAAACCTTGTCTTGAAAAACCAAAACCAAAACAGAACAAAACAAAAAAGTAACAGATTTCATATATACTTAGTTTAGATTGATCCTCATATTTATTCATATATATTTGTATGTATTCCTGTCTGCGGTGTGGAATGAATTGAAGGGGAATAGTACTAGATATAAAAGACTGGCTGGGACTTGGGATTTGAGGTGGACAAAGCATGACGAGGTGCTGAACAGTGCGACAACATTGCCTGTTTGGGAAAGCAGTAGCAGCTACTTCACCCTAGTTCCTGGGGCCTCCCCGGGCATAGGCTTTGACTCAGCTTCTAGAGCCGGGCATGAGTTCTGCTGTGGAGCGGTTAATTACCCCAAGCCAGCGATGCCAGTTCCAGCTTGCTTTCTGTGTAGCTGTGTGGTGTCTCCTCAGCAATAAAGTCGTACCATCTAGTCTGGTGGGCGACTAAGCAACGGCATGAGCCTGTATGGTTTGGAGCCTTTAATGCTTCCCATCCAATAACTTGTAGGGAGGCGCCTCCCACCTGGCACTAAGGCTTTTGTTTAATAACCCATGGCTTCGGGGAGGGGACATTATTCATCCATGGAGTGCACCTCCATTCACTTCTTTAATTATAGTTTTAATAAGCCCATAACACAGTGAATTTCCATATGACCTTCTCGTGTCTTCGTAGTTTAATTACCCCCTCTCCTCCGCCTCCTCTTCCCTGTCCTTGTATGCCCCTCCTGCTTGGACCTGTCATGTTCATAACTGTTTTCTCAACTCCCCATTTTTCATGCCCAGCGTTCTCTGCCCCCCTCTTTGAATGGGTCACCTCACTCTTTATGGTGCTTTCCAGACCATCGTTTTCCTGCAGATTTCCTACTTCACGTTTGTGGCTGAGTTAAATTCCATTGTATTTGTATCACACTTTCGTTATGTATTCGTCATTGGTGGACATGTAGGCGGGTTCCAGTGTGTTCTAAGTATTGCTGCAGCAAACACGCAAGTGCGCCTACCTGTAGAGTGTAGGGTCTTCCGGACATGCGCCCAGGAGTGGCACAGCTGGCCACGCTGCCGTTTCCTGTTTACCTTCTGTTTTGAGACAGGTTCTCAGTGTATAGCCGCTTGCTAGCCTGAGTTTCCTCCGTACACCAGGCGCCTGTCAGTCGCTGAGACCCCCCCTGCCTCTGCCTCCTGAGTGTTGTGATTAAAGGCGTGCGCCGCCATGCCAGGTACTTTTAGCTTTTTGTTTTGTTTTGTTTTGGATCCCCCACCCCCCCTCCTCGAAATAGGGTCTCTCTGTGTCACCCTGGCTGTCCTTGAACTCCCTCTGTAGACCAGGCTGGACTTGAACTCACAGAGCTCCACCTGCCTCTCTCCCCTAGCGCTGGGATTAAAGGCGTGCGCCACCAACGCCCAGCTAGCTGCAGTTTTAGCTGTTGGAGAGACCACCACACTGATTTACTGGCTGTAACCCCTTACCAGGGTAAGGCCTGGTTTTGGCTTTTGAATAACAACCATTGTAACTGGAGCAAGCGGAATCTCAGGTTTATTTTTTTTTTTTTTTTCATGTCCTTGAGGGCTAATTGTATTGGACTTAAAGATCATTTGTGTTCTTTCTCTCGAGAGCTGTTCAGTTCCATAGAATTTTTTTTGAAATTATTAGGTTTACAATCTTGGTTTAGTTTTTTTTTTTTATGTAGTTATTTATTATGTACACAGTGTTCTGTCTGCATATATGCCTGCAGGCCAGAAGAGGCCACCAGATCTCATTACAGATGGTTGTGAGCCACCATGAGGTTGCTGGGAATTGAACTGAGGACCTCTGAAATAGCAGCCAGTGCTCTTAACCTCTGAGCCATCTCTCCAGGCCCTTGGTTTTGTTTTTAAAGCTCCGCATATATCCTATGCATGAATCTTCTGTCAGATGTATTCTCCCCTTACTCTCACTGTTAATTTCCTGTTGGAGAGTGTCTCAGTCTCTCTGCAGTGGGGCCCATATGGAAGGCCTGTACTTTATTTCTTTACGTCCTTAGCAACAGCCACGTGTGTGGTAAGCAGGGGCTTACCTGCTTACACGCTTGAATTGGACTTTATCTAGACATTAACTGAAAGAAATGCAAAAACCTGTCCTAGGGAGGTCAGATTCACAGAACATTAACCATCTTTGTGTACACATTAGTGGTGCACGTTTTAAAAATTGTGTTTATGCATGGTGGGTGTGGATATGTCACAACGTGCTCATGGAGGTCAGAAGGCAGCTGGCTTGTGGGAGTCTGTTCTCTCTTCCACCATGTAGGTCCCAGACATCGAACTCAGGTCATCAGCCTTGTCAAGTGTTCCTTCCCAATGACCTGCCTCACAGGTCCCAGTGGTAAACTCTTAACGCAGTCTCTGTGTAGTTCAAAAGGTTTCCATTGCTCCCAAAGAAGACTTCGACCATATTTAAATTGTCATGTCCCTTTATGACGTTTTCCAGACTCTGTCATTACTGACCTGCTTATGTATCTCCAAATTTGCCTTCTTCGAAGTTTCATATAAATGAAATATGGAATCATATGATGTGTAACCTCCTGTCTGGTTACGTCCATGTTACAGCAAGTATTCATCATCAGTGCCTCCTTCCTTCTGACAGCTGAGTAGTAATACATACGCAGGGCTGCTTGATCTGCTGCAGTGTTGCCGTAAACACTGGCATACAAAGTTTCATTGGAATACTCTAGTCTTTTGGATGTATAAGAGTAGAAATGTGAGCCATGAGCTAATTTTGTGCTTAACCTTTGAGGAATTTTTTCCACAGCGATTCTGCCGTTATGTACTCCTGTTAGCAATGGAAGAGGATTCCAGTCTCTCATCAACACTTGTTTTCCTTTATTTTATGTGTATGCGTGTGTGTCTACAGGCACTGGCGCCTTTAGAGGCTGTGTAAGATGCCATGTTGGCGCTGGGAACCCACTCGAGGTTCCCTGCAAGAGCAGAGGATGCTCCCCACTGTGAGCCATCGCTCAGCCCCGTTTGTTGTCTACAGGGTCCTCATGGGTACAAGTGCTCACTCACTGGATTTGATTGGCATTTCCCCGCTGGCAGTGACACTGATCATCGTGTCCGTTTGCCTTTTGTGAATGGTGTTTAGAGCAACGTTTACTCAAGTTCTTTGCCTGATTTTTAACTATATTTTTATGTTACGTTGGTGGTAAAAGTCTTTCATGTATTCTGGATCTGTATCTGAAATCAGGCATGTGATTTGCAGAAAGGCACGGGATTTTAAAATTGGATCTTTGTCTCTGCCGTCTAGGTCAGCTACCATCTTGAAATGAGCTTCTTTGAAGTTTATAATGAGAAGATTCACGACCTTCTGGTGTGTAAAGGTGAAAACGGGCAGAGAAAACAACCAGTAAGAGTTCAATCCTTTTTACTGCTGACTGACTTGTTGATGGGGAGAGCAGTGCGTGAGCCTTCACTGCATGCTTGCGTGGGGAAGTCTGGACAACTCACTGGGATCCGTCCTCTCCGCCACGTGGACCCCCGGGATTGAGCTCAGGTCGCCAGGCTTGCGGGCATTGAGCTCAGGTCGCCAGGCTTGCGGGCGTGCACCTTTGCCTGCTGACTTATTTACCATTTGCCCCTCTGTCTGTAGCCGTGCATATTTGTGAGTTCTCTGGGGAGCATGGCTGTAAGTTCTATAAAGAACACCTCCGCGTGATAACAAATGCTTGGCATGTCCAGTTTAACTACACTGGGATCTGGAATTATCTGAACACTAGCACAAGGGAAATTGAATTAGTTGAAATTCAGCTCATGTTTAAATTTTAATCAAGTAGCCAGGCGTGGTGGAACATGGCAGATCTCTGAGTTCAAGGCCAGTCTGGTCTTCCAAAGTGAGTTCCAGGACAGCCAGGGCTACACAGAGAAACTCTGTCTCAAAAACACAAGTAAATAAAGAAATAATTTAATCAAATTTTATCTGAAAGTTAAAAATAAAATATTTTTCCTAGAATTTAGTAAGACTGTGAGTCAAATATGAAATTTTAATAGTTTGCAAGCCCAAAAAATCTAAAAGTTTTAAAAATTGTATTCTAGGACAGTGATTCTCAACATGTGGGTCGTGACCCCTTTGGGGATTAAATAATATTTTTTCACAGGGGTCACATCAGATATTTATATTACCATTTACAATAGTAGCAAAATTACAGTTATAAAGTATCAATGAAAATAATGTTATGGTTGGGGGTCACCACAACATAAGGAACTATATTAAAAGTCACAGCATTGGTAAGGTTGAGGACCAGTGTTCTAGAATATTAATTTAAATGGATTATTTGACTTTTAAAATGCATGTGTGTCTGCCTGTATGTTAAAGGCCAGAGAACAGCCTCAAACATTCCCCTCACAATATTGTCTACCTACTGTGAGACAGCGGCTCATTGGCCTAGAGCTCACCAGTTAGACCAGGCTAGCTTCCCCAGGGCTGGGGATACAAGTGTGTGCCATTGTGACAGACATTTTCATTTGGGTCCTAGGGACTGAATCTGCTCTTCTCACTTGTGAGACCAACACTTCACTGAGGTAGTGCCCTAGTCTCTATTTATCTGATTTTTGTTTTGTTTTGGAGACAGGGTTTCTCTGTGTAGCTTTGGAGCCTGTCTTGGAACTATGTCTGTAGACCAGGCTGGCCTTGAACTCACAGAGATCCACCTGACTCTGCCTCCTGAGTTCTGGGACTAAAGACATGTGCCACCACCAACCACCTGACTCATTTGATGCTTTCTAGATCATCTGTGAAATAGATTTTAGTTAAAAAACAAAACAAAACTGCATTTAGAATTGAAGTTTTAATTTTATGAAGGACTTCTCAGCATAAGAAATGAAAATTCTAAAATCATTTTCTTTCCCCAATGTTATGACATTGATAACACTGAGAAACTTAAAATGGCATTTTCTTCCATGATTTCTATGCATTTTTAAATTTCTGGATAAAGTTTAAAGTATAGGTGAAAAATTTTAATATCTGAAGTTTATAATGAATTTGTTTTAGATTTATAAGCATATATAACAGCTGTTGCAGGATTTAACTTAAAGTTAAAAAGTAAGACATGTACAGACTGTATGTTATGGTACTGTAAATATTTCTGTTGATGTTTCTTAGTGTCTTACATATTTCCTGAGAACTTTTGTATTTCTTTCTGGATAGAGTAAAGATGAATCTCTATCTCAAACCTGAATATAAAAATAAAGAAAAGACTCAGAATTGTATTTCCTACTAAACACTTGTCCCTTCTTAAAGATGGAATGTTTCTTTCTGCAGCTGAGAGTGAGGGAGCACCCTGTCTCTGGGCCATACGTGGAAGCTCTGTCGATGTAAGTGTCTGCTCAGCCAGCTCGAGGCGGAGGCAGCCGATACCTAGAGAAAGCATGCTCGCCCGCGGTCCTTACCACACTGCCTTCACGCTGCCTTTGCGTCACAGCGCCGGAACTGTTGTCTAATTGCTTTTCTCCTCTCCTACTGTCAGTGTCTTTCGAAATATCTGTGACGTGCCTGATACCAGGTGTTGGTATAATCTGAGTATTAAATATAGATTTCCTCCTATTCTCATGTTTCCCTGTCAACTAAGGATCTTTGCATTTACTTTTTATTCCAGTTACTTTGAGGCTGAGTGAAGAGTTTCACATCTGCTCTCAGTCACTCCCCGTCTTTCAGTATGATAGTTCTTTTCATCAAGGAAAGGGAAAGCAGTTAGTGCACATTCAGCCCTGTCCGTAACGTGTGTGTGCCTACAGCCATACATGTGTATTCTGCATGCAGTAGAATATTATAATGCTAAGATTCCAAGGGGCTTTAGTAGGAAAAAAAAATCTTAATCCCTGGTAAAATTTAAGGCATTATCATGTTTTTTTTTTGTCTTTTTAAAGAAATGTCTTAAAGAAATCTAGTATAATAATGTTTGTGAATTAGTTCCTTAAGATTGTTAGTAGTTATTGAAAGATTATTAATTATAAGAACAAGAGTAAAATCATCAGTAAAATTGTTTTTTGTCTTTTTCTTTAAAAATAGGAATGTTGTCAGTTCTTACTCTGATATCCAGGTAAGATTGGTTGTATTTTATCTTAACTAGATAGAGCACAGTGATAAGCATTTATGAGACTATTTCTCCTACATTGTTGTCATGAGTAAAAAGAAAATCTTGTGAACTAAATGCATGTTAAGCTTTAATCAAACTAGTTGATTTTCTCAGTTAAAATACTGAACATTGTGTCACTTTAGAAAAAGTTTTTTATTAGAAAAAGCTGCTTTTTTTTTTTCTTTTCTTTTCTTGGATTTTCGAGACAGGGCTTCTCTGTAGCCTTAGAGCCTGTCCAGGAACTCACTCCTCCATAGACCAGGGTAGAAAAAGCCTCTTAAGGGCATTTATTTCCTGGTACAGATTTCTGTGACAGAAACAAGCAGAACAAAAAAAAAAAAAAAAAAGAGGCAATGGCCTCTTAAATGGTTAAAAGATAAACAGTACGGACGTTACAAATGTATATCAGAATCAGTTGCATTTTCTTTGTTTGTTACGTACAAATCATAGTCTGGCCTGGCCTGTTCTTTGTTCTCAGAGTTGGCTGGAGCTGGGGAATAAGCAAAGAGCTACAGCGGCCACAGGAATGAATGACAAAAGCTCGCGATCCCACTCGGTCGTCACCCTGGTGATGACCCAGACCAAGGTATTTTCATTGCAATTTAATAGTGCGTTTTCATTGAAGTGTGATTACACTGTTTACCCTCTTCCCTTTCCTGTGGTCCCCACCTTCCTCCTTCTCAGTCCATGGCCTCTTCCTTTCTGGTGTTATCACACGCCCACACCACTGCTCTTTGGTGTGTCTGTAAGAATACGACTTCAGGGAGGACCACTTGGCATAGGGCACGCGCGCGCTCGCGGGCATAGGTCTCACCCGGAGAAGAGACACTCCTCAGTGGCCTGCACTTCCTCGGCCAGGAGAGGAGCCCCATGAGGTTTGTCCTGTCCCTGTTAGCGTTTCTCTGGGTATCGTGCTGCTCAGGTCTGCTGTAGGCTACTGTGTTACTGAGATCTCATGGGTGAAGAGTTGCTGTCACTTTTAGGAGACAGAACCTCACAGCAGGTCTCCTGGAGCTCTGACTGACAGTCCTCCTCCTCCCCCTTCTCCCACAATGCCCCCAGCCCTAAGCGCAGGAGGGTTGTGTGTGAGCCTCTGGGGCTGGGCACCGCCATCAGCTCTCTGACGAGGAGTGGCGGCTGCACGTGACTTCACAAAAGGGGAAGTGTGAGGATGCAGTGGGAACGATGCTGGTTAGTAAGGTGGCCGTGCAGACTCCTCTAAGACCCGTGACCTCATTCTCCTGGGCGATTGGCGGGGTCTCCAGGCATGAGTCCCCCCTGCTGAGTGGCCTTATTACACAGGTTTTGGTTACCACCAAAGTACAAGTGCCGCTATCCAGCGTGCTGGTTGTGGCCGTGGTTGTGGCTCATAGGCACCATAGCTGGGTAGGATGTGCGTTGTTTCCCTCCCTTGGCAGCTGGCTTAGCACCTTTCAAGACTATGAAGAGGAGGCTTCAGGTCATTTCTGCTCAAGATCCTGAGTCCTGTGTCCAAAGTGTGTAGTCAGAGTGAGTGTTTTGCTGGTGGTGGTGATTTTCACAGATGAGACAGTGAATGCATTTGTTTTGTGTTTTTCTTATTTATTTAGGCAAATCTAAAAAATAGATATACAGTCATAGCATTATAAGTGTAAATAGGTTTTAGGAAATTTCACAGTAACTTTTAATGACTTATTATATGTAGTGACATAGTATTTATCAAAATATATATTCATCATATATTTATATCAAAATATAGTATTTAATCAAAAGCATATGGTCGGTAATTTATGATGTCAATAATAGATGACTAATGATTTATGATATCATTGATGAAAGCTTAGGAATGTATAACAATATGTAGTAATTTTATGATACTTGGAAAAATACTAGAAAATAGATTTTAAAGCTAGGGAGCTAAGTCAGTGAGTAAAGGGCGTGAGAATCTGAGTTTGTGCTCCAGCTCCATGTTAAAGCACTGGAGAGCACAGGCAGGCAGGCCCCCAGCTCGCCGCCCGGCCAGCCTGAGCTGTGCGTAGACTTCAGGCCAAGGAGGGTCGGACAGTGCTGAAGAGAAACACCCGAGGTTAATCTCCAGCTCCATATGCATGTGAACGTACATGCGTGAACATTCGCACACATGTACATATACACATACACGCACCAATCCAGAAATAAGAGTAATAGATTAAAATAATAACCCATAGGTTCCACTCATCAAGTTTCTGTTTTTTTATATAATCTTTCAATCTTTCAGTTGGTTATAATCACAATGAAATTTCACAAAACTTTTAATAATCACATGCCATAGAAATTCTTTGTAGAGTTAACTTTTAAAGTTTTATAATATTCCACTAGCTACTATAATGGCTTGATTTTTCTCTGGTGTTAGACATTTATATTGATTTAAAATTTTTTGTTATTATATTGCTGAGATAAATAACAAACGAGATAAGTGATATTTTTCTTTTTCTTTTCTCATTTCTTTTTTCCAAGACACAGTTTCTCTGTGTAGCCCTGGCTGTTCTGGAACTTGCTCTATAGACCAGGGTGGCCGGGAACTCTCAGAGATCCGCCTGCCTCCCAAGTGCTGGGATTAAATGTGTGCGCCACCACCATCTGGCTAAGCAATATTTTTCTATTCCTAGTTGTTTGCTTAAGATAACGTAGTAGTTAAGACTTTTGCTCTCTTTAAAGTAAGTTCTTTTATATATTTGTCACAATCTTAGCACTGCTCAACTTGTTCTTTTTAGTAGACTATATGGATAGGTATGCATTATTACATAGTAAGAGATGGTTTTGGATTTTAATTTCATTTAATATGTATATCTTATATGTGAGTGCTCTGCATGTATACGTGCATGCCAGAGAGGACGTCAGGCCTGTTATAGATAGTTGTGAGATACCATGCTTGTGTTAGCTGGGTGATGGTGGCACGTGTCCTTAGTCCCAGCACTCGGGGGGCAGAGTCAGGCGGATCTCTGTGAGTTTGAGGCCAGTCTGGTCTACAGAGCGAGTTCCATTATAGGCTCCAAAGCCACAGAGAAGCCCTGTCTTGAAAAGCCCTGCCCGCAAAAGCTTATGTTGATGGCAAGGATGGCAAGTCATTAAAGCCCTTCTATTGTTTCCTGTGATGCTGTAGACAGAACAGGTAGAAGGGGAGGAGCATGACCACAGGATCACAAGCCGCATAAACCTAATCGATTTGGCCGGCAGTGAGCGCTGCCTTACAGCCCACACCAGCGGGGAGCGACTGAAGGTAAGGATGGGGTTGGTCGCCATTTTCTCCTCTCTGTTGTAAGGTGGGGTCTGTGTTGCTGAGGCTGTGAGTTCGAGGCCGGCCTGGTCTACAAAGCGATTCCAGGACAAGCTCCAAAGCTACACAGAAAAACCCTGTGTTGAAAAACAAAACAAAACAAACTGTTGATAGTTGTGGAAGAAAGTATTTATCAGTAACTGTAGGAGAGAAGTATACTTTATGGATTAAATTGGTTGCTGACATGTTAAGAAAAATACCCTTTTTGCCCTTACACACAGGAAGGTGTAAGCATTAACAGGTCTTTGCTGACTCTGGGGAAGGTCATATCTGCGCTGTCTGATCAAGCAAACGGAAAGAGGGTTTTCATCCCGTACCGAGAATCTGTTCTTACGTGGCAAGTATCTTCCAAAGCATAAGTCGTTGGTTTGGTTTTGGTTTCCGTGTATGTTTAGTGTGTGTCTATGGTGTAGGCATGTTTGTACATATGCATGCAGGTGTTCTTGCCTGTGTGCATGCGTGCGTGCGTGTGTGTGCATGCGTGCGCATGCGCGTGTGTGCGTGTGTGTGCGTGCGTGTGTGTGCGTGTGTGTGCGTGCGTGTGTGTGCGTGTGTGTGCGTGTGCGTGTGTGCGTGCGCATGTGGGAGCCAGGTTCGATTCAGGAGTGTTCCTCTGGCCTCTGTCCACTGGATTGTTTGAGACACGGTCTCTCACTGAGTGTGGGACTCACTCGGTGTCCTTGTCTGAGTGGCTGGCGTCTACCCACTTCTACAGCACCCGGGTGTAGGTGTGTGTCTCAGCTACTCCCCATTGCTATGACAAGGGCCACGTATAAAAACGCATTTAGCTGAAGACTCACGGTTTTGGAGAGTGAGTCCACGACTGTCATGGTGGAGAAAGTCAGGCTGGACTGGAGCAGTAGCTGAGAGCTTGCATCTGATCCACAGCCATGAGGAAAAAGGATGGAGGGGGCTCAAACCCGTGTGCCACCACGCCCAACCTTTTCCTGCTTTTTGGTTTTTTTTTTATTGAGATAGGGTTTGTCTCTGTAAACTCCTGGCTGTTCTGTAACTTGTTCTGTTGACCAGGTTGACCTTGAACTCAGGGATCCTCCTGCCTCTGCCTCCCAAGTGCTGGATTAAAGGTGTGTGCCACCACACGAAGTCCTGCCCAACTTTTCTGTGGGCTCTGGGGACGTGAACTCAGCTCCTTACGCTTGCACAGCGAGCACCCACTCACCCGTCCCTTCAGCCCCTGAAGGTAAATAATCGCAAGGTACAGTGGGCTGGGACGGTAGAGTGCCTGCACGGCCTTGGGCTGGGACCCCAGCAGTGACACACAGACACACACCACACACACAGACACACATCCCCCCCCACACACAGACACACTCACATACACACACACAGACACACACACACAGACACACATCCCCCCCCCACACACAGACACACTCACATACACACACACATCACACACAGACACACACACAGACATACACAGACACACACACACATACACACACACACCACACACATACACACACACACACACAGACACACACACACACACACCACACACACCACACACACACACACACTTACATACACACACACACTTACATACACACACACACTTACATACACACACACACTTACATACACACACACACAGACACACATACACACACACACAAACACACTCACATACACACACACATCACACACAGACACACACACAGACATACACAGACACACACACACATACACACACACACACACACAGACACACACACACACACCACACACACCACACACACACACACACTTACATACACACACACACACACTTACATACACACACACACTTACATACACACACACAGACACACATACACACACACACAAACACACTCACATACACACACACAGACACACACACACAGACACACATCCCCCCCACACACAGACACACTCACATACACACACACCACACACACACACACATCACACACAGACACACCACATATACACACACACACCACACACATACACACCACACCACACACACACCACACACACACCACACACACACACACACACACACACACCACACACACAGACACACACCATCACACACATATACACACACACACACCACACACATATATACATTCACACATGCGCACACACACACACACACCACACACACACACACACACCACACACACACACACACAGACATACACAGACACACATAGATATAGACACACACACACACCACATACACACACACAGACACACCACACACACACACACACACCATACACATATATACACACACACGCGCGCACACACAGACACACACATACCACACACATGCACACATGCACACACACACACACATGCACACATACGTGTGTGGAGGGTGATGGACTGATTTCGTGTAATTTTGGCATAGAAGAGAATTATGAATTCTGGAAACAATCTACCTGGAGTTGAATCAGCTTTTGCATCTTGTAAAGCCTGACTTGATAAACTCACTTAATAGTATGACCTGTTTCCTCATCTATAAAATAGAGATCGTATCAAAACCTTTCTTTTAAAGCGGAGAGCTATGTCTTAGCTGTTAAGTGCTAGCAAACAAAATTATTCAATTTCACTTGACACAGAGTGAGCGTTCTGTAACACACCTAAAGTACTAACAAGCATAAGCAGAGAGCTTTACACGTCTCTTAAGACTTTTACATTAACTTTACTCCGCTTTACATCAGAGGTCTTTCTATCTTCTGTCTTCTTCGATGTATTTCTTTGCTGCCTTAAAGTTTTATTATACAGGTTTTCCACTTGCTATGTTAGATACATGATATTTTCAGTTTACTAATGGATTTATTGTTGTGTAACCTAACCTCAAGTGAAGGAGCATTGGATTCAATTGGGCAAGAGCCACACCTGCAACAGTAGTGTACCCTTATAATTGGTGTGGTGGTGTTTGTTTATTTAGTTTAGGTTTTATTTTTATTAGATAGGCTCTAGCTTTGTTCTAGAATGTACTATGTAGCCCAGAGTGGCCTTGAACCCACTGCAATCCTTCTGCATTAGCCTTCCGAGTGGCTCATACCATGCCCTGATTAATTGCTTAGTTATAATGTTGTTTTTATCTTTAAACTTAAAAGGGAGAGTATGATTTTTTTAAAGACTTTAAAAGCTAGGAATAGTGAAATTCATTCTGTGTTAATAAAGATTTATTTGAGTCTTTTATTCTATTTCACACACAGTACAGTAGTGCATGTTTATATGTTAATTCGTCATTTTCAGCATGCGTGGGGAACTCAGTCCTGCGGGTATGGTAGCGTTGGGAACACAAAGATGATAAGACAGCTTCCCTGCTGTAGAAGCTGACCGTCTAAAGGGAAAACATCTTACTAAATATTTCATGTTTGATCATGTCTAAAAGCCTACAGACAGTTTATTGCTTTATAAAGCAGTATAGAAAAAAATAAAAGAAGCTGGGAGCATGAGCCATGCATAGTGGTGGTGGTGCCTTTAATCCCAGCACCTGGGGGCAGAGGCAGGCAGACCTCTGTGAGTTTGAGGCCAGCCTGGCCCACATAGTAAATTTCAGGCCAGCCAAGGCTGCATAGTGAGACCCTGTCTCAAATAAACAAACAAACAAATACTTAATGAATTAACTAATTGAAAAAAGAAAGAAATGAAAAGAAAATGTAAGAGAAAACAACGTCTTTATGAGATGTAAGTGGCTTTAATGGTGTGAGTCAGGGTCAGTGTTGTGTCCCGTGCTGTCAGTCATTGGTTTGGGTTTTCTAGACAATTACTGCTGCTAGGTGGTTATAGAAGGAAAGGCTAATTGTGACTGTTTTCCCTTCTTCTTCCTAAAGGCTATTAAAAGAAAGCCTGGGCGGAAATTCAAAGACGGCAATGATTGCTACTGTCAGCCCTGCAGCCAGCAACATAGAAGAAACACTGAGCACCCTTAGATACGCCACCCAAGCCCGTCTGATAGTCAATGTCGCCAGGGTCAATGAAGATATGAACGCAAAGTTAATTAGAGGTGCGTAGTGTCTCAAACACCGATATTCGTGTTTTGTGAGTGTATGTTTGTGCACACTGTGCGTGCGTTTGTGTGTTGTATGCTCTGCTGTGGAAGTAGGTCGCTGTCCATCTTGTCGTTGAGATCCTATCTCCAGTTGACCCCAAGCTCCCCAGTGTGTCTGAGCTAGCCAGCCAGCTTGCTTTGGGGAGTTCCCTGGCTCTGCCTGCAAGTCGTGGCGTTACAGCCAGGCTGCTATACCTGCCCAGCATTTATATAGGTGCTACTTCCGTTCTCAAGAATGTGCAACCCACATTTTACCAAACGAGCCATCTCCTTAGATTTATTGACTTACTAATTCCAATCTTAATATATATGGCTTTAAGGCAACTATTTTTTCCATGGCTGTTTGCTAATACATCCTAGTTATGACCCTGGCAGTGATGGAGGAGGGTGGGTATAGCGTGAAAAAGAGAGGAAGTAGCCAGGAGGAAATCGGGAGAAGGTCAGAAAAGAGCGTGGGTGGCAGGGAGCAGCGCGTGGAGACAACTCTTTCCAGATCTAGCCATTTATCACGTCTTCTTATAAATGCTTAGAATTGAAAGCAGAAATTGAAAAGTTAAAAGCTGCTCAGAGAAACAACCGGACTATTGACCCTGAACGGTATAGAGTCTATCGACAAGAGATAACATCCTTACGGATGAGGCTGCATCAGCAGGAGAGAGACATGGCAGAAATGCAAAGGTGAGCGTCCCCAGAGCCGCAGACACAGACTGGGAGGGGCTGGGAGGGGCTGGGAGGGCTGGGAGTGTATGGAATCTTTCTCACCGCCCCCTTCAGAAGAGAGCAGCTTGCTTTAGACTGACTGTCCTCTCTTTTTTCTGAGACAGGGTTTCACTGAATAGTCCTAACTGTCTGAGAACTCTCTATGTAGCCCTAATTGTCCTGGAACTCGCTCTGTAGACCAGGCTGGCCTCAAACTCACAGAGCTCCGCCTGCCTCTGGCTCCTGAGTGCTGGGATTAAAGGCGTGCGCCGCCACCGCCTGTCCAGTTGTCCTGTTTTAAATGCTAGTGTTCTGCAGACTTCACAGGTGGCCTCTTGATTTTGGTCTTGCATAAATGGATGTTTTAACTTCAATATTTTCTTTTTTGAAAAGAGTCTGGAAAGAAAAGTTTGAACAAGCTGAAAAGAGAAAACTTCAAGAGACAAAGGAGTTACAGGTATCATTTCAATTCCCTAAAGCAATCTGAAGTAGAGGAAGTACATTTTCCATCTTTATTATGCGTTGACTCTGCACAGAGAAATGCATAGAGGCAATTAAGCTAAAGAATTGTTAGAGACCAGGGGCTAAAGCAGAGAGGTTTAAAGGTACCGACCACAAAGGCCCTGTTGGTTTCTCCGTTCTGATCTCCTCCTGTTCCAGGCGTCCGGCCTGTGTCTGCCCCACCTGAGCAGAGGCTCCCCCGTCCAGGTGGCCAGATCAGTGCTGGCACCCAGGACGCTGACCAGGCAGCCGAGTTCATGGGTGCTGGGGCCTCCACAGTTGGTGTGGCTGCTCAGGGCCTGGCGTTGGGGTGGTGTTTGCCACTTGTTACTGGCTGTATGGGGAGCCAGTCCCTCGGGCAACAGCTCTCTGTCCACTCTGGGATTTGCCCTGGCTGAGGCACGGGGCTCTTCTCTTTGATGGCTGCCTTCCTTACCCTCTGCCCATGGAGGCTGCGTGGGCTCAGCAGCTGCCCCTGCTGGTGTGTGCTGAGCTTTACCACCCAGAGCAGAAGAATCAGGTGTGGGGAGGGGCCGATTGGATCGAGGTTGGGATTGCCTAGCACCTCCTGTGCCACTACACCCAATTACACGTTCCTCTGTGGGTTCTAGTCACAATGGGGAAGGTGGTCTAGAAGAAGGAAAGGCTGGTGTTCGGAAGGAGGGGCATTTAGGAGCAGCTGGTGTGGTTAAGGCATGGCGAGGGTGAGCTTGGAGCAAGGGCGGTAGTGGTAGTGGAGGAGGTGAGTTCAGGAGGCAGAAGTGTGGGAAAAAGTGTCTTTATTATTTTCAGTTTTTAATTATGGTGCATATGCATTTTAAATATGTGTGCATGTGTATGTGTATGTCATAGAGCACACATGCCATAACACTCGTTTGGAGGTCGGAGGGCAGGTCTGTGGGGTTGACTCTCTCCTTCCTCCCACCTTTGGTGGCTGTCAAGTTTGCAACCGCGCTTTCACTGCACACTGTGTCACCAGCCCTGGGTAATTGGTTTGGTAGTAAGGAACTGGGTGTCAGGAGTGAGTCCACATTTTAGCGATGTGGGTGTGGCCTTGTAAATCATAAGGCCCTGACAGGTAGTGAGGTGGTACCTGGTGTAGGGTGGGATGTGGAAGGAAGGATAGCTGGCAGGGAGCTCCAGAGGCTACTGCGGGGATTCCCATGTGTCAGTTTAAGGTGGAGCTGATGCAACGGGCAGACGCGATCACCCTAAAGCAGGAGGGAGACACGGGCAGGCGCGATCCACGCTAATGCAGGAGGGAGACACAGGCAGACGCGATCACCCTAAAGCAGGAGGGAGACACGGGCAGACGCGATCCACGCTAATGCAGGAGGGAGACACAGGCAGACGTGATCACCCTAATGCAGGAGGGACACACGCAGCTGGTGAAGGGTTGATGCGATGACTGAGAGTGGAGAGGCATGAAAGCTGCGGGCTCTTGAGTTACGAGTGCATAGAGAAACCACAAAGGAGGGCTCCCAACAATGAGCTGTGTGTGTGAGTGAGCGTATGAGTGTGTGTGCACGTGTGAGCGTGAGTGTGTGCACACGTGTGAGCGAGCGTATGAGTGTGTGCACGTGTGAGCGTGAGTGTGTGCACACGTGTGAGCGAGCGTATGAGTGTGTGTGCACAAGTGTGAGCGTGAGTGTGCATGTGTATGTGTGTGCGTGCGTGCGTGTGCTCATGCCCTCGCTCGTGTGTACAGATCTGTGCATGTGCACACTTGGGATGAAAACCAGGGCACTTCACAGGCATGTGCTCTACCACTGAACTTTAACCTCGGTTAACCTGTTAGTCACTAAACCCTATATAAAGTCACCCTATGTTCACCATAGGCCCTGTTAGTCACTGAACTCTATATAAAGTCACCCTATGTTCACCATAGGCCCTTTTGTTTTGTTTTGCTTTGTTTTAGGTGAGATTAATAATCTCATGCTGTAGTTAAGATTTTCTTTTTTCTCCCACCAGAAAGCGGGAGTTACTTTTCAAATGGACAACCATTTGCCAAACCTTGTTAATCTCAATGAAGACCCCCAGCTGTCAGAGATGCTACTATACATGGTAAAAGAAGGAATAACTACAGTCGGGAAGTATACGGCAGACTCAAGCCATGACATCCAGTTATCAGGAGTGCTGATCGCAGATGACCACTGGTACGTCAGCCTCCTGCAAGACACTGCCTGCCTGTGGTCAGCAGCCCGCTAGGCCTTGTTAATGCGGCATTGTATGCAAGGCAGCCATTCCTACCGATGCTCCTCAACACTCCTCCAACCACCCCTCCCTCTCCCTCGTCTTGTCTTGTTTTGCATTTTTGAGGCAGGGTTTCTCCATTTGGCCTGGCAGTCAGGGAACTCTCTTCAGAGTCCAGGCTGGAGCTCAGAGGTTGCCTTGCATCTGTCTGCCTTCTGAGTGCTGGGATTAAAGGCATGCACCCCCACGCTCAGCTCAACCCTCTTTTCAAGAGAGGGAGAACTTCATGAATGTGTTTCCCAACAACAGTCACTATCGGTGTTAATGATGAGTTCTTTAACTCCTCATCCTAGCATTCCTGGTGTTCATCTTCCTCCAGTGAGCGAAGAGCCAGGGGCCAGGGCAGTTTGACTTTACTTAGCTGGACGCTCCTTCGCTGCCCCGGCTGCCTGGAGCAAAAGGACTGAGTCTGAGCCAGCCAGCCTGCATCTGCATGAGTAATCAGTTCTCCTTGAACCTTCTACTAAGATTTTCATTCTTTCTCTTGTGACTTTATAAAAACTATGGGACTCTGTTCTAATCCTGCACGGGTCTGATTACTTGAGTTTCTTAATTTAATTTGGAAGGGCACGTAATTTCCAGGCCCTTTTGCTATTCTGGCAATTATTTTATATAACAAGTGTGGCTCCATTTACATCAGTGGCACAGACACAGAACTAAGCCAAGAAGGAGGAGCCCGTGGGGGACTAGGAAGTGTGCTGCTTGTCGTGAGCCCTCAGTAGACTCGCCAGCGTTCATCTTCCTCACTAGTCCACGATGCGCATGAGAGCTGCCTGCACATCTGTCCTCACCGCTGGCTCTTCTCTGGCTCATGGGGAACAGTGAGTGAAGACCCTGGAGACCTCTCAGAGACTAGTCTCCCAGAGGCCTGGCATGCAGGGTGAGGGTCTAGGATGGTGTGGTGAGGAAGGACTCAGTGAAATCGAGTTGAAATGGGCTGGCGTGGAGAGTAGGCGCTTATGTAGGAGATTGGTGGTTGAAACAGGTTTGTCCGGGACTCGGGATGCTGCCGTGGAGCTCTGATGACAGAGTGGTTGGAAGTAGGAGAGGGAGGACAGCAGGGTAGGTGAGGTTGCTAACACTGCTGAAAACCGGCTCCTGGCGGGGCACGGCCTCGCAGGCTCCTGGCGGGGCACGGCCTAGCACTGAATTGTTTTGCTCAGCTCTTTTTTGGGCGGTGGGGGTGTTTTAATTCAACTATTATTCTCTACCTTCAAGTCTCAGGGCCTAATCCACGATCACTGCTCACAGTCTCGGGTGAGGACTTGGCTTCCGCTGTAGTTTTCTGCTTCTGTCTAGACAGCCTATGAATTTCCTGTTTTCTGAGTGTGTGTGTGACATTTGTAACTGATTCTCTCCGTGGACGAGGGTGTCTAGTTAGATGGATGAGAAGTTGCTTTCATCTCCTTGCTTTCCCTTCTGCGTGATTCCTTCCATTAGTAAAGCCCACCCTCCCTTTATACGACAAGTGATGCAATCAGTTACAAAGCCAGAAACTTAGAGCCAGAGGAGCACCCACTGCCAATACTCAAACTTTTTCCTGTAGGTCCTCTTTCATTTGCAGGGAAGGTTTTAGTGCCCGCCACCCAGAAGTTAATCAAATGTACTGAGACTTCTTTCTCCACTGCACACAGGGATGCTGGTGTTTTGCTTTTGTTTTTCACCATACTTTAAAGTGTATCTGGAGGAAAAATAAAAATAATTTAAAATTATTGTTGCTATAAATTGGTATGAACTAATTACCAAAGGAATAATCTAAACAGATTTATTCCCTCCTATCCTTTCTTTTTAAACATTTCCTGTAATCGTAACACTGCAGTTTTTATTTTAACAGCACTATCAGAAATTTTGGAGGAACAGTGAGTATTGTCCCGGCTGGAGAAGCAAAGACATATGTAAATGGGATGCATATCGAGGCGCCCACAGTATTACATCATGTAAGTCAACGGGCTCAGCCATTGGTGTTCATGTTTTCTCGCCCGAGTCACTGATCGGAATTGAGAACATTTCCATTTCAGAAGTTCTGTTGGTTAGTTCATTAGTGGCCTTCCTTTGTACGAAGAGAAGTTACAGTGGCGAGAACTGGTCATGTTACCACTGACAGCATCATTGTGTGTCCTGTGACGCCAACACCGCCTAGTTAGGACACAACACTCTAACAAGAGTGCTGTTAACGGCTCTCAGGAGAACTGGTTCAAACTGCTTCAGGCGAACCCAGAATGATGGTCTGCTCTTCCAGGGTAGTGGAGAATTCCTGTATAGTTTGACACCATTGCTCGGGAAGAGCAGGCACTCAGTGAGAGTCAGCTGTCACATGAAACGCCCGTGTGTCGTCCCCTCTTCCCATACAGACCCATACTGGATACTGTGTGGCTCATGAGTTGTTGTGAGATGTGAAATGTGTTTTAGATATACACAAATATACATGCGAATGTAAATTACTTAACACTATTTGGCATGTGGAAAATACTTAGATGTGACAGTTGCTATGATTTCAATGTCTGTCATCAACATTACTGTGTCATCTTGAATTGTGGTGTTAAAGGAATAATGGGGAAAATAAAACATTGAAACCGTATCTTACATAGGAAACCACTGTCAATATTTTATTATTTTCAGCTCCAATTTTTAAGTTTTTTCCTTTGTAGGAAAAGTTTGTAACTTTTTCATTTAGACTCACCTTAACCACACTTTGTTTTTCTGTGTTTCAGGGTGATCGCGTGATTCTTGGTGGTGATCATTATTTCAGATTTAATCATCCCGTTGAAGTCCAGAAAGGGACGAGACCGTCGAGTAGACATAATCTCACAGTCGAGGGTCCAAAAGACTTTGAGTTTGCCAAAAACGAGTTACTTAGGGCACAGAGGTCACAGTAAGTGTCACGGCTGGTGTGTGTGTGTGTGTGTGTGTGTGTGTGTGTGTGTGTGTGCGCGCATGTGCAGGGAAGGTATGCGTCAGAGTTAAGTGTTCACCAGGGTGCAGCCGAGTTCACAGACCCTGAAACACAGACTGAAGAGGAAGGGACGCTTCGTAAGTCCCTGGGTCTTCAGGCACAGAGCGCGGTGAAGGCCAGCCTGGAATGCTGTCTCCAAAAGTGTTAAGATGGATTTGGAGCATGGTTAGCTTAACCTAAAACACCTTATTTTGGTTCACTGTGTTAGCTATAATATTTACTAAAATGTTTACTGTAACATTTTCTTTGATAGATTTTCTTTACTCACTAGAAAATATATTAATTTAAATATCAGGCATCTGTAAAATAACAACTAAGCTGGGAACAATCCTATTTTCATCCTGTTCTTTTTTTTTTTGGTATGGATACCATTCAGAACCAGCGAAAAATCAGAAAACACTGTAGATAGAATGCCAAAAATTAAAATTTCAGATTTAAATGTTATTTTAATGTAACTGAAGACTGCTTAGGTGTATAACATGCTCACTGTCCTGAAACTATCTTGCTGCATTGTAGGCTTGAAGCAGAAATTAAAGATGCCCAGTTAAAGGCAAAGGAAGAAATGATGCAAGGAATTCAAATCGCAAAAGAAATGGCTCAGCAGGAGCTCTCTTCCCAAAAAGCTGCGTACGAAAGCAAAATCCAGGCCCTGCAAGCAGAGCTGGTAACACAGACTTCTCCCCTTCTCTGATAGTTTCCTAGACTGGTGTGGGGATAACACTGATTGCCTCCGGTGAAGCTGAATGGTAGAGTACTTGTCCTGCATGCTTGCAGCCCTGCGTTAGATCCGTAAACTGGGGGCGGAGGCAGGAGGGTCAGAGGTTCAAGGACGTCTTCAGGTACACTGCAGGTTCACGGCTGGCTAGCCTGGGATACGTGAAAGGACACACTCTCGAGAGGAAAAAGTTCTTAACATGTAGCTAGAGAGGTGTCTGATGCTGGGGTTAGAGTTATATGTTTCCAGGTAACAAGTTAGAGCTACAGGGCAGATGACGGCTGCTGGGAGAGGAATAGACCCCTGCCCCCCAGCACAGGGGTGTGGCTGCTCATGACGATTTAGGGGCAACCTTTCAGAAACCCATTTTAGAGGACATACCCCCAAAGGTTGGACTAGTGACACTCATGCTTGGTTAGATTACTTAACCGGAATGCAGTAGAATGCTCCAGGACAGCTTTGCCTCGGGCGAATGCTTGTCCGTTGATGACGGGAACTTCTATACCCTAGCTCCACTGTTGTTGAAAAATTGCTTTGCGTTTTTGACCAAGTTAATTCTTATTAATGTTGTTTAAAGAGAGAAGAGTCGAAAAGGAAGAAAATGGAGGAAATCAATAACCGAAAAGCCAATGACAAAATTGAGGAGCTGGAAAAGGCGAAGCAGCATCTCGAACAGGAAGTGTATGTGAACAGAAGACGGCTGGAGATGGAGACTTTGGCTACAAAGCAGGTGACCTCTGCCTGGGCGTGTGCATCCCCCCCACACACACACACACATGCACAGTCATGCAAACATGATAGTAACAAATAAAACCTTAGATTGCAATGATTTTATGAGAATCATTTAGAAAGCTTATAAATCGGTGTTTAAAAAGCTTTTGTGTTTAGTAAAATATGTTAGCCATGCATTCGTAATTAAATGAGTGAGATGGGATTTCACTATCTTGTTAGCGTGATCAGTCTCTTTGGGGGTGGGATGCTTGTGTGTGTGCTCCTGTGCGCTCATGGTGTGCCTGCCCACGTGGGCACGCGCAGCTGTCTCTTCCCACACTGCCAGGGCACAAGAATGCTCTCACCCGGGCCCGCGGAGCCGCCTCCCCAGCCCGTTACTCTGTTTTTGTCCAGTATTTCCTTTGTCTCGTGTACATGTCATGGTACCCATGTGGGCGGCCAGAGGACGACGTCTGGGATTGATTCTCTCTTTCCACCACAAAGTGATCCCACAGATGGAACTCAGAGCAGCAAGTGTTGGCAGCAAGTACCATTTTGCTGGCCCGATGAACTGCTTTTTAAAATGTTTTCTTGTGTATGTGTAAGATAGGTAACAGATGTTATAAGGCATATATAAACAGCAAAATGGTGTTTGGTGAAACAAATGAACGTATCCGACTTCCCTGATTTTATAAAGTCTCTCTTTGCATATGCTCATCTGCTGGTCTGTATGAATGAATATCTACTAGGCTTTGGAGGGCCATAGCATCCGCCATGCAAGAATCCTAGAAGCTTTAGAGAATGAAAAGCAAAAAATTGCCAAAGAAGTACAAATTCTTCAGGAGAATCGGGGAAATAGGGATAAAACTTTTACAAGTGAGTATG
The DNA here is from genome assembly GCA_030556225.1 of Cricetiscus sungorus. NCBI lineage: Eukaryota > Metazoa > Chordata > Mammalia > Rodentia > Cricetidae > Cricetiscus > Cricetiscus sungorus. The sequence continues at coordinate 4,958,054 of JANBXA010000367.1, read as the reverse complement.
TGCTGGTGTTAACATGTACTTTTCTAAAGTTGTGGGTCTTCTTATAGTTACTAAAATGTTAGTTACCTTTACATACGTAAAATGGTTGGCGGAGGAGGAATTTTGTAGTACGGTGTTTTTCCAGTATGCAGAAAGCCCTGGGTTTAATCTCTAGTACTAGGTAGGTAGGTAGGTAGGTAGGTAGATAGGTAGATAGATAGATAGATAGATAGAGGTAAAGAGATAGATAGCTAGATGAGGCTTGTTCTAGATGCTAGTTTTTTATGTAAATATATTTGTATGAATGATTTGTATGTATGAAAATGCTATTTTTAGAACTGTTTATCCGCCCCATGGACTGAACGTTTGTGTGTTCCCACCCCCAAATTAATTCAGTGAAACTGTCGCCCCAAATGAAGTGTTTTTCTGCTTCTGTGAAAGCTGCCGTTGGAATGTTGATAAGGGGCTCACTGAATCACTGCTCTAGGCCGTGTAGCTCTTTGGACAGTGTTTTTTCTTCTAATGTCTGAACACTGTCTTTCTGTCTGTTTATGTGTAGTTCCTCTCATCAGGCATAGTTGCGTGGTTTTCAGTGTGCAGATCTCTGATTTGTGGGTGGAATGTATTCTTGAGTTTCACCTTGCTTTTGGTGCAGTTAGGGTGTGTGAGTGCTGGTCACGGAACTGAGGTGTCTGTGTTGTAGGCAGGCCCGTCAGTACTGCAGCCCAGTTGTGGTGCTGTCGTGCAGGGGCTGTCCTCATAGTGTCATCCCAAGTGTAGAAACAGTCTTCAGGTGGCCATCCTCACCTCTACACAGGCCGTTTTCTTCCTTGTCAGCGTCTCTGCTTAGGCCTCACAATCCTCGGCTGAACAGAAGTGAGGACAGTGGGTCTCTTTACCTTGTTCCTGGTCTTCTAGCAAAAGCTTTCATGCCCACTGCAGACTGATGGTGAAGGCCACCTGTGGGATAAAACATGGCTTTATGTTTGACATAATGCAGAGAAAATTAACACCGCAGACGTAGGGGCAAGGGTTGTAAGTCGGTGGTAGGAATGTGCTGGGCATGTGAGAAGCTGCGTAAACCCCCAGCCCTACAGGGAGAAATCTCAGCTTTTCTGTGTGAAAATGGGGTTGCAAGATAAACTGCTCTTCTTTACTCTTGTTACTTATTGTGCGTGTGTGCGTGCATGAGTGTGTGTGAACATGTGTGTGCGTGCATGTATGAGAGTGTGCATGTGTGCGCGTGTGTGTGTGTGCACGTGCACGTGGGCGCGTGCATGAGATTAAAGCAAAGCCCCAGGATAGAGTGTGTGTGTGTGTGTGCATGCGATTAAAGCAAAGCCCCAGGATAAACAGGTGTTTCTGTGTGGTGCCATACCTCTAGATACCCTTTTTAATTTTGTATTTGTTTAGAACATTTTAAAGGGGTGTAGTTCTTTATAAAGGAACCCATGGTAGACCTTACTTGATGATTTATAAAAATGAGATAGTAAAGAAAGGAGTGTTAGAAAAACACTTGTGGGCTGGTGAGCTCATCGGGCATGTGAGAGCTTGATGACCTGAGGACTCGGGATCCCAGGACCCCATGGTGAACACAGAGGGCCCAGTCCCCCAGGCTGTCCTCCGATCCACGGCTCTCAGGGCTGTTGCCCAAAGAAACAAAAAACCAAGCAAACAAAACTCTTGAGATAGAGAGTTAAAACCATTCATGTAATGTCGTTTTAAATATTATTTACCTTGTATGTATATGGGTATTGTGCTTACATGCATATCTGTGGGCTGCCATGTGGGAACTGAACCCAGGTCCTCTGGAAGAGCAGCCAGTGGTCTTAACCACGGAGCCGTCTCTCCAGCCCCTAATGTCAGTATTTTTATGAAAATATTTTAACTAGTGACATATGCTAATGACCAGACAAATATTTTGGTTCTAATTTGTATACTTTTTCATAGTTCAGCCGAATTGGAGCTCCATGAAACTCTCCATGATGATCCAGGAAGCTAATGCCATCAGTGACAAATTTAAAAAATACTATGTTTTTGGCAGGTGAGTAGTTTTTACACTCATTAACCTTTTTGTACATTATAGTTTTCATTTAAGTTTCTCTGAAGTCTATATAGTAGTCTTTCCAGAAAAGATAGCATAACCCTGACGTAGAGGCTGTTAAAGAGTTTACTCATTTTTCTTTTAGGTTGAATTTTTTTATCTGCTTACCATATTTATTTTATTTTTGTTGTACTAGAGATTGAATGCATGGCCTCATGTATCACTCCACCCAGTCTTGAGTCCAGTTTTTTAAAGATTCATGTATTTATAATGTGTATGTGTGTGTGTGCCATGTGCACACAGTAGCTTTTGGAGACTGGAAGAGGCTGTCAGGGCCCTTGGCACTGGCGTGACAGGTGCTTGTGAACCAGTGAGTGTGGATGCTTGAGACCCATCTCCAGCCCTTCGGAAGAGCCGTGTCTCTGCCCCCATGCATGTTTATATGTTTTAGGTTAAGATTTCCCCTTGGCTTTTTTTTCCAGACACGATACATCAGACGGAGGTCGTTCTGATACTTCTGTTCGAGTTCGTAACCTGCAGCTTGGGATCTCAACTTTCTGGAGTCTGGAAAAGTTTGAATCTAAACTTGCAGCAATGAGAGAGCTTTATGAGGTATGTGACATTTAATCTCTGCGTGAGTGTGTGTGCGTGTGCGTTGCCTGCGTGAATGTCTGTGTGCATAACATGTGTGCCTAGTACCCTCAGAGGCCAGAAGAGGGTGCTGGGTCCCCTGGGATGGGCGTTTACAAAGGGTTGTGAGCCACCGTGTGAGGCCTGGAGATGGGATCCACGTCTTCTGGAAGACCTGCCAGTATGCTTTTCTTTGTAATAAATACACTTCTTAACAGTTTTAAAAATATTTCATAATTTGTGGGTCATGTTGGGAACTGTTTTCTGAGTACCTTTGGAAATTGTTTCCTGGATCTTCCCCTTACAGGATTTCTGTGCTCTACTGGCAGTGAGCCCTGCTCATCCCTGGGTAGTGTAAATCGCCATCAGCACTCACCTTCACCAGATGCTTAACTTTAAAA
>JANBXA010000367.1:4877500-4950000 GCA_030556225.1 Cricetiscus sungorus | reverse complement strand
AACTTCCTCCCCTAGATAAGTCAGGCTGGTCCTAGCACATCTCCCAGCCACACTCTCTCTCTCTCTCTCTCTCTCTCTGTCTCTCTGTCTCTGTGTCTCTCTGTGTCTCTATCTCTGTCTCTCTGTCTCTCTCTTTCTCTGTGTCTCTATCTCTGTCTCTCTGTCTCTCTCTTTCTCTGTGTCTCTCTCTGTCTCTCTGTGTCTTTCTCTGTCTCTCTGTGTGTCTCTCTGTCTCTCTGTCTCTCTCTCTGTCTTTCTGTCTCTGTCTCTTCTGTCTCTGTCTCTGTCTCTCTGTCTGACTCTCTCTGTCTCTGTCTCTCTCTTTGTCTCTCTCTGTCTCTGTCTCTCTCTGTCTCTGTGTCTTTCTCTGTCTCTCTCTCTGTCTCTCTCTCTCTGTCTCTCTGTGTCTCTCTCTGTCTCTCTGTCTCTGTCTCTCTGTCTCTGTCTCTCTCTCCCCCTCCCCCCCCCCTTACCATAGACAGTGCTGTGCTTAGTTCTCTGCATGCTCCACCACCAAGTCTCCCCACGGCCCATGCCTGTGTCTCAGGTACTGTCCCTGCTCCCCAAGTCTGCCCCCTGCTTGGCTAGGCCTGCTTACCCTTCAGGGTCACTCTTCAAGACGCCTTGCCAACTCATTGCACTAGGCCAGATGCCAGGCTTCATAGCCCTGCTGAGCCTAAGTAATAGTGCACAAGAAATACTCATTTCGTGAACGGGTGGGGCAATGCCTGCACGTGGGAAAATTCTTGCTCAGGAATGGAAATGAGTCCGTCCTTGTTGGAAGAGCACATGTCCATGCCTATGGTAGAATGTTCCCTGACCCCCAACCTCCCTGGCAGGGTCTCATGTAGGCCGTACTGGCCTCAAAGTCCCCGTCTTCTGCCCGCCTTCTGAGGGCTGGGGGTATGTGTTTCCGCAGGGCTGGCCACATTCTTAATGCTCCTGTGCATATAGCGACTAATCCTGTGGTTGTCTTTGGTCCAGGAGCAGAAGTTTGATGAAGAACAGGAGAATTTCTGGCTGTTTGCATGACATCCAGGTCCATCCGACTCAGCATCTGCACTCTTCTTCACACTTGTCAGGTACCGTTTTCATCAGACTGCCCGAGAGTGCCCACGCCGCTCTCTCCCTCGTTCTGGGGGCTCGTGAAAAATCTGCATGTCTTCGCAGCGGGGTTTCCCTTATAAAATGCAGGTGTGAATTCGATGGCTATTCTGTTTCTCAAATTCTGTTCTTTGATTTGTTTTAAAGCCTTTTAGTGGGGTGGCTAGTTCATATACGGGAAAATATGTTTAGATTGTTATTTCCTTATGAGCAAATACCAGAGTGTGCGTCTGTAGTGTGAGTGAAGAGGGCATGAAAGAAGGCGAATGTGTAGATGCTTAAATGAATGAGACGCTCCACAGAGCTGCTCGTAGCCCCAGAGAGAGCACACAGCTGTGTGCTGTGTGCGTGTGTTGGACAAGGGAGGAGTTTGTTTAGGTGGGGAGTGTTGGGGTTGAGCTGGGGCACAAGCATGCTAGGCAAACGCTGCTCCACTGAGCGCCTCGTTATATATAGGACCGCATAAGAAGTCCCAAGTGACGGGGCTGACGAACAGGCTCAGCAGTCGAGAGCACTGGCTGCTCATACAGAGAGCTCGGGTTCAATTCCCAGCACCCTCGTGGTGACTCACAGACACACATGTAGGCAACACACTTATGCTCATAAAATAATAACATAACCTATTTTTTAAGTTTGAAAGTTACTATTGAATGTATTAGTGTATTCAGTAAAGGTCCTGCTAGAGTATGAGTAAGAATAAAAGGAGCTATAACTCATCCTCAAAGAAACGGGGTTTGGTTTTTTTTATTTTTCTCAAAATTAGCTTGGAGAGAAATAGTAACACTATTTATTCAGTTTCAAAAGTCAGGTGTTTTATAAAAGAGTTTTTAAGTCAGATATGAGATCCTTGCTTATTTGAAGTTTCCCAAAGAGATGGAGCTGGGTATGGTGGTAGACAATGTGATCCTGGCAATCACTCAGAAAGATGATGAGTTCAAGGCCAGCCTGACACTATTGAGTGAGATAGTGGGGAGAAGGAGTAGGAGGAAATGCTCCTTGTACCTTCAGTAGGAACCTAAGGGAGGGGCTGCTGCACCCAGGACCCGACATTTTCTAGCTTTGGGACTATAATGAGTGTCTAACTTCTCAACTCAAGGACCATAATATTTCTTAACTAGATTTTTACAGGTCTAAAATATTCCCATTAACTTTTAGAGTACATCAACCTTGGAGAACATATATAGTTGCCTTGGGTAACACTCCATGTCATATCATAGTGACATACAATTACTGTAGCTGTAGCTCAGGTGGGGCTGTTGTACCTTCTCTTCCGATCATGCTCTCATCTTGTTCTTCTGCCTCTGCTCTGCCTTCCTTTTACTATTCTACTTCTGGTCCACTGTGGACTGGGCCAGGAAACATTGCGACTCAGGTGAGGATCACAATGGGGAAATGCTGGAGCCCCACATCACCTTACTTAATGGGGAAATGCTGGAGCCCCACATCAGCTCACTCAATGGGGAATGCTGGAGCCCCACATCAGCTCACTCAATGGGGAATGCTGTGAGCCCCACATCAGCTCACTCAATGGGGAATGCTGGAGCCCCACATCACCTTACTCAATGGGAAATGCTGGAGCCCCACATCGGCTCACTCAATGGGAAATGCTGGAGCCCCACATCAGCTCACTCAATGGGGAATGCTGGAGCCCCACATCAGCTTACTCGCTGAAGTTCTGAAGGAGCTCCTGCACCTCTCCACTTCCTTCTACTTTGTCAGTACTTAAATGTGCTGTTAGCTGCAGATAATCCAGCAGCTTAGGCCTTCCTGACTGCACCGTACCCCCCGGAAGAGCTCTTCTAAACAGAAGGCTCTGAGGCATCTCTTTTTATCCAGCCTATTGTGGCACAGCTTCTAGTTCCTGAGTTAATTTCCTTAGATGTTGGGGAAAATTCATTGCTATCAAGTATAGAAAGATTAAGTGAGGGGCTGGAGAGATGGCTCGGCCAATTAAGGGCACTGGCTGCTCTTCCAGAGGACCTGGGTTCAATTCCCAGCACCTGCATGGCAGCTCAAAACTTTCTGGAACATTAGTTCCAGGGGATCAGGTGATCTTTTCTGTCTTCCATGAATACTAGGTATGTACATGGTATACAGCTATGCATGCAAGCAAAACACCCAGACACACAAAAATAAAAAAATAAAAAGAGAGGTTTCAGTGAGTAGGCACATGGGGTATTTTGATTCTCTAGTTACTTGTATTAAGGGTGAAGAGATACACACCTGTGGGCTCATGCTAGTCAGAGGCTAATTCATCCCTACGTGGACCTGTTTTCACCCTGGTGTGTAGAAATAAGGATGCGTTGAGATAGGAATAGCCTACCTTGAACTATTGACCAATGATTCTTCAGTATACTTGCATTCATGCGTTTGTTTGAAAGTATTGTTCTTGAAAACTGGGCTTACACTGGCTGTTTTCTATTGGTGTAGGTTTAATGGAAAAATCAAACGCCATTTACTCAAATTCATCAGAATCGTTTCTTCCTGGAATTTGCAAAGAATTGATTGGTTCAACAATAGACTTTCTTGGACAGAGTTATGACGAAGAAAAAACTGTAGCAGACAGCCTGATAAATAATCTCCTTAAACTTTATAATGGGCTGTTTGCCATTTCCAAAGCCCACGAAGAACAAGATGAAGAAAGTCAAAATAACTGTAAGTAATTGTACAGCTTCCCCCCCCCCCATGGCGGGATTCTCTGCCCTTTACTCTTGTTTGGGGGTGATTATTGGATGCATCTCTCGACCAATTTTAGATGCTTTAATGGTGCCCATACGTGAGTTCTTTTATCTGAACACTATTCCTTGCAGTAATTTTTCTTTTCCTTTCGCAGTGTTTGCTTCTGACCGGGCGGCGCAGGCACTCACTGTCCAGATTGCTTGTGCCTTTGAGCAGCTTGGAGTTTTGTTCAAACATTGGGTGGGTGATTTCCCACCTGGCACCAGCTCAGTGAGGCTTGAAGATGAATTGAGACAAGATCTTAAGAAACTGGGAGGCTATTTACAATTGTTTTTGCAGGTACATTGCTTTCTTATTTTTGAAGAATTTATTTGTTCTAAAAGTACTTATTGGCTTTCAACCACCTGTATCCTCCCTAAAATTACCTCTGAGGATCTATCTCCAAGTGCTTCCAGTTCTGGGGTCCTAAGTCGTTTATTGAGCAAAGATTTGGTGTCCTCTCTGTCCTAAGAGGTTTGCAGGTACTGGTTCCTTTTGTCCTCATGACAGCCCTCAAATGGGTGCTGCTGTCACCACTTTGTAGACGAGGAAGCAGAGGCTTGTGAATGAATGCCTGGTTCAGCACTCGGTAATAGGGGTGGATGTGAATGCTCGTTGTCTTGGTTGGTTATACTCTACTAGCCTCTGGTTAAGGTCACTGGGTAGAGAGACAGAGCCAAGAGTCTTGCTCTGACTAGGGGCTGGCTTTCAGCTCACGTTAAACTAGTAACAAATCTGTTGATATCTTGGAGAGAAAAGTACTTTTGTTTCCTGCTTACTTTGGATTAAGTAACATTGTTACAAAAGTAACAAACCTGTTGATAGCTTGAAGAGAAAAGTAATTTTGTTTCCTGCTACTTTGTATCAAGTAACATTGGGTTTGGCCTCCAGGAAGAAGCAAGATAAAAGCTTGTTTTCTGTCTGCTAGAATGCAGAGGTAGGCGTGGAGTTTCTTCTGCACAGAAGCAGGATCTCCTCGTGCTCCTTCACGATAGAGCACCATCTGCACAGAAGCACGATCTCCTCGTGCTCCCTCACGATAGAGCACCATCTGCACAGAAGCACGATCTCCTCGTGCTCCTTCACGATAGAGCACCATCTGCACAGAAGCAGGATCTCCTCGTGCTCCCTCACGATAGAGCACCATCTGCACAGAAGCACGATCTCCTCGTGCTCCTTCACGATAGAGCACCATCTGCACAGAAGCACGATCTCCTCGTGCTCCCTCACGATAGAGCACCATCTGCACAGAAGCACGATCTCCTCGTGCTCCTTCACGATAGAGCACCATCTGAGTTGTGTGTGTGCACAAGGAAAGGCCCTTTTTTTAAAGGCATTTTTTGGTGAGGTACATACAGTACTCTCATATATGCTTGGCCAGACTTCACCTATACTTAAGAAATGGATTTTTTATTCTAGGCACCTATGGATCAAGTGAAAAATCAAAGTTTCCATTTGTGTGGAAGTAGTAGGGAACTACTGTTGAAAAATCTTTTTGTTGCTGTACCGGAGATCTCTATGAACAGTTCTCAAATATGTGGATATTTACGCTTTCTAGAATATTTGGTCAGGTTTCACGTAGTGATGTCCACTATATTTTATGTAGTGATTTCCACATTAGATGTTTTTACATTGGAGGGCTGCGGGAGTCATGCACATCATGGTACATGCGTGGAGGTCCAGGGCAACTTCAGGAGTCAGTTTTCTCTTTCTGCCACGTGGGCTGCAGAGACCAAACTCAGGTCAGGAGCACTGAGGGCAGCCTCCTTTACCCTCTGAGCCAGCTGTCTTCCCAGCCCTGCTCTGCACATCTTGTATTGTGTGTTGTATTTTACTGTGACAGTACTTCCTGGGTGGACTGAGTTATGGAGATATTTACTAGACGTTTTTCTTCCCGGGAGGGCTTCCTTAGTCTCCCCAGCGTGGTTGGGTACCTCTCATGTTTGTATTTCGTTAGTCCTGAGTAACACTACTCGTTCTGCCCTTTAACTGCCAGACTATCGATAAGCATGCGAGCTTCTGTGACAGCGGGACTTCTGTAGGTGTGGGACCAGAGTGTCTTTTCACAAGGCCTCACCGTGTGATAGATGGCTAGGTGGATATTGTTAAATGAATCTTAAATTCACACCAAGTGAAGGGTCACTTTGGATATGGACATCAGGGAAAGAGAAGAATGTAACACAGAGGTGGACGACAGACAGACGTGGGCAAACTTCAGGCGAAGATCTGACAGCATAGAGCCTCAGGCATGGAGGGAGAGAGAGAGAGAGAGAGAGAGAGAGAGAGAGAGAGAATATCTGAGAGGCAGGCAGATCTCTGATTTGGAGGCCAGCCTGGTCTACAGAGTGAGTTCCAGCACAGCCAGGGATACACAGAGATGCCCTGCTCAAAAGAAAAAAGAAAAAAAAAGGAAAAAAAAAAAAAGGAAAAGAAAAAAGAAAAATTGATGAGAGGGTACCTGGTGGAGTCTCTGCCGTGAAATTTCTTTCCTTCCCTTCATTTTTCTGTGAAGAAGGCTTTGCACTTGACTTAAGAGTTTTAACATGCAGGCTTGTGAGACACTTTCTATACCAGGAATGAAGGATGGAGACCCTGGTGACTGGGAAGACTTGAGTGAAGCCGGCACACTTTTTCTAGTAAAGTGTGGCCTGGTACCTTGTAGTGGTGACGAGCATCTTCCATGTAGATGCCAAGGCAGGCACTGAGAGGACAGTGGGAGGACCGGGAAGAAGAACCGTCAAGAGGATGCCCCTGTGCCTTGGAGGCCTAGGCACCCAGCATGTATGGGAAGGCTGTCATTCGTGTGTTAACAGGACGGTTAAAGCTGAAAGACCCCTTCCTGACATTTCCTTACCAGTCCCGCCTTGAGTTTAACTTCATGCTTGCTCTACAGCTCCCCACTGTGTCAAGTCTTTGAGGAGAAGGAGCTGGCTCTTGTCCACGTTACAGCTGTATAGTTTCAGAGCTGCATGAGAATTCCAGTGGTCGTCATATTATGAATTTCATTTTGTTGTGTATGGGAATTTCCTGCTTGCATGCCTGAGGCCCCGCATAAATTCCCGATGCCCTTAGAGCTCAGGAGGAGCTGTCAGATCCTCTGGAACTTCCTTTCTAGAAGATTGTGACCTACCTAATGTGGGTGCTGGGAACCAGAGCAGCCAGAGCCCTTAACCTACTGAGCCATCTCTCCAGCCAGCCCTGTTGTTGTTATCTTGGGGCTGGGATTGGGGCCATAAGTCCAGCCCCTCATGCTTGCTAACTTCACCCACTGTCCCTTTTTTCTTTATCACCTCTTAAAAATCTCATACATACATACATGCATACATACATACATGCATACATACATACATACATACATACATACATATACTGACTGATCGATTTTTATTTCATAGGGGTGCTGTTCGGACATTTCATCGATGGTACAGGAGGCGCACAACAAAGTCATCCAGATTATAGAGCAGGCTGTTCAGTGTGTGGGTCAGCTAGCCGTTCTGAAAGGCAGCAAGCTCTGTCTTCTGGAGAACAGCAACAGTGCCCGGGTAACGTCTAACGTTAGCTCTGAAAGGCTTCTGCAGGGACATCAGAGACTTCTGATAGCATCACTGCACAGAGAAGTTCCTTCCTTTTTTTCAAATAGCTTGTACTTTTAATAGTTTGGAAATTATTTGCCATCTTTTTGGTCAACCCTGGATAAAATCGGGCTGGGATAGCATGCTTGAGTTTGAGCTCTAGCACTGTATAAAGGATGTGGCAGTACACATGTGTAGTCCACTCTTAGGAGGCAGACAAGAGGGTCACAAGCACGAGATCACGCTTGGCTATTGAGGCCAGCCTTTCTCAAACTAACAAACAAAAATGATTAAGCTGTGATTGGGTGATTGTAGGTCTTTACAATCCTTTTGGAGCTAGGCATGGTGATGTACACCTTTAGTCCCAGCAGTCAGGAGGCAGAGGCAGGTGGGTCTTTGTGAGTTCAAGGCCATCCTGAACTACATAGTGAGTTCCAGGGCAGCATGACCTTGTCTCAGAAAACAAACAAGCCTTTTGAGGCTTGGGATAGAGTGCTTCCCTAGCACTTAGGGGTTGAGGATCATAAGAACAGGGACAACTTGGGCTAGTGAGACCAACTTCAAAACCGTCAAAAGATGTTCCTTTTGTTCTGTGGTTTGATGGCTGCTGTCAGCTGTGGAGTGTGGTCTCATCCAGTTTATACATTATAGAGCATTTGTATTTGCTCACCACCTTATTTATGCTATGAACTATACTATATTAAAATGTATTCTATCCTAGCAAATAAGGTCCTACCTAAAATGGACGTTCTTTTCACAGCACATGGAATACTTATTTTAATTTTATTTCCCCATAGATTGTTCTCATAATAACTTTAGCTGAATTTAGCAAACTGGGAATGAATTATGTCTGCATCACCTTGTAATTTTGAGGAGCGTGTAAAAACAGGCACATGAGATGGCATGGTGGAGAAGGTACCAGCCATCCAGCCTGATTCCTCAGTCCATCCCTTAGAGCTGCTTGGTAGAAGGAGAGAAGCAGCACCTCCAAGTTGTCCTGTGACCCCCATGTGCACTGTCTGTCTGTCTCTCTCTCTCACACACACAAAACGTAATAAAAATTGTAGTGTGTAAAACCTGAGCTTACCAGCTCAGTGCCTAAACCTTTTCCTAACAGGAGTTCACAGCTGCCCTCCAGGACGGCATAGCCTTGGGAGTGGAAAGCCTCCTAGATTCTGGACTGGAAAAGGCACGGGAACTGGAGCTACACCTCTCAAAGCAGAGTGCACATGAGGAGGTGAGATGGGTGGCATGCTTCATCTTCAGGGTGGTTTTATTTCAGGATGTATATTGTCCAGGCTACTTTAAATGTACATGTAATCGTGTGACGCAGTGGGTTCTATCTTTACATGTTGTGTATTTGTATATTTTAGTTTGTGCTGACTTAGTTTTTTAAAGAGGCAGAGGCCATGTCTCTGACGTTCCTGAGCCATACAGAGGGTGGCAGTGACACCTACTGTCCATTCTCTGAATGTCCTTCTCTGCTTTTTCTCTTGGGTCTTTATTCCTCTACCTAAAAGCAGGAACCAACACTTACAGATCCAATCATCTTGAACTAAGTATTTTTCCAGGAACATTCATATCAATGGTTTCACACCGAGACACAGATACAGACACAGTGTCGATCAGTGACGTCGACACCTGACCCCCGAAGCAGGAGCAGCAGTAGGGATGGAGGGCGGAGAGACATCCCAGTGCTGTTGCAGAGGCCCACTCACACGGTGGCTCACAGCAGGCTGACTCCTTATCCTGCCCTCCAAGGGCATCAGCCACGTATGTGGTGCACAGATTCATGTTCAGGCAGAATACCCATGCACATAAAATAAAATGTTTAAAAATAAAAGGAAAAAAGAAATATTAGGAACAGTGACTGGCAAACGCTAAATTACTGGTCTTGCTTTTGTACATGTCCCATTCTCTGAATATGTCTGCCTCTCTCGATTATGTGTTTTGCTCATTTGTTTTGGCGCATACCTTTAATCCCAGTACTGGGGAGGCAGAGGCAGGAGGATCTCAGTGAGTTCGAGGCCAGCCTTGTCTGGAACAGAGAGAGTTCCAGGACAGCCAGGACTGTTACCCAGAGAAACCCTGTCTTGAAAAACAAAAACGAAAGTCGTAAGAGCCTGTGGCGGTCTGCAGTGGTGGCCCGGCAGGCGAGCGTACTCACTGCTCTCCCAGAGAACTGGGGTTTGAAACTCTGCACCCACAGCAGGCAGCTCACAGCCACCTGCAACTCTAGGGGACCTCTCACCCTCTCCTGTCTGTGGGCACTGAACTCACAATAGAAATACAAGAGAAATAGAAAACAGACTCATAGAAGGCACTGGAGTTGTGACTTCAAAGCTGGGTTCATGAAGTAAAGAATTTAGGGGTGCCTAAATTATTTTCTTCTTTTGGGGGATACTCTTACCTTGTAGCTCTGGTTGGCCTGGAACTTTCTTTGTTGTCCAGACTAGCTTGAACCCTACAGTAATCCCCTGGCCTCTCACTGCATGGCCTATTTCTCTTCTTCCTGTAACAGCAAGTTTGAGCTGACCTAGACAAGAGCTTAGTGAAAGCCAATTAACACAACGCAGAATCCCCTTGCAGAAGCTTGGCTCCACCTGAGGGGGGCAGTAGTGAGCAGCGGAAAGCAACTTTTTTATTTAATCTAAGGGTTACCTACCATCTGGGATGTGATTCTCAGTCTACAAGATGGGAAATGCCCAGTGCAGCATAAGGTTGTAACAGATAATCGGACCAAACTTGTAATGTTCTCAGAGCATCTCATATTTGCTTGACAGCTCAAATCCTCACTTTCTTCTGAGGGAAATTTTGGGAAGTTCATCCCTATAAATCTTTAAGTAAAATACAGGTATCATTTTGATAGCAGACATCAGCTTTATATTATATTTATACTTATTTATAATAAATTTACATATTACTATATAATTTATAAAATGTAACGTGCTTATAATATATTTATATTTTATTGTTTTTACATTTTATAGTTATTGTATTGTGCATGTGGGGACCTACATATCATGTCACGTATGTAGAAATCAGAAGACAGCTTTGAGAAGTCAGTTTGCATGAGGAATTGCAGGAGCAGCCTCAGGTCCACAGGCTTGCGTGGCCCTTTTGATATGATACAGAAATCAGTGTCATTTGTTCCTAAGGACATTCCATCTGTATGGTTTAAGTACTCTCAAGCCACGTTCCGCTTAACTTAGAGGCGGAGCTTCTATCTCTTCTGGATTCTAGATGAGAGCGTCTCCATCTGGTCTCACACAGGCCTAAAAAACGATGTGTTGATGATTTATATAACAAAGTATTTTAACTTTGTCTGTAGGTCACCAAGCGGATGAAGGCTAATGCTGTGGAACTGGTCAGGTCTCTTGCGGACATCTTTGCGGAATGGAGACTAGTAAGAGGCTTTCAGTTGTCTTGTTCGTCATGTTTGGTTCACTTGGAGACCTTTTTATTTCCTTCAGTCTCAGCCGGAGACGGCTATGTCATGCGCGTTAACGGAGCGCACTTTTTCTAGTCTCCCTCTGGGCAGTCTTAATACGCTAGTGTTAGTAACAGGTGCATGATGGCACAGGAATTCTCAGTGCATCACCCGTTTCGTAGTTGCTGGCAGAGGGGGCTGCCAGTTTTTGCTTGAGTATAGTCATCATAGGCTAAAAACCACATTTCATAATTAATGTGCTCAAATGGTGTCAAACAGAGTTGAATTCAAGTAGTGTCATGTCACAGATCCACGTTATAGAGAAGGATGGAGAGGGTGGAGGGCGTAACCGGGTATTGGGGAGGAAAGTAATACCCACGTCGAAGAGTATTTCAGTAAACTGAATTCTTTGAAGTTCAGTGTCAGCTTTTGTGGTGTTGGATGCTGTTACATTCCTGCTTCATTATGCTCGTATGTGCTAGGATGCTACAGCCACAACTTAAATTTTTACTGCCTTTTAAAAGTAATCAGTGTTCATTTTGTATTTTGATCTTGCTTATAGAAATGAGGTTATGCACCGGTGAGGAAATTAAACATTTTCAATATAATCTGTTATTGATGTAGTTTCATTGTACATAATAGCATAAAGTACTTTAATGATAAATTTCTGGGCAATTAAGATTACTTTGACTAAATTGACTGCCGTGTAGTCTATAATATCTATATTTTAAATATTAATTTTGTTTATACAGAAAAACTTCAGAACTCAAATACAAGAAAATTCTAGACTACAAGGTTCCAAGATGCTAAGTCTTCCATCAGAATTCTTGAAGTTAAAGTGTTGCTTGGAGAAAACCATTGAGATTATTACATCCGCGCTGAGAGGTATGTGCCCCCAGTGGGGTCTGGACCTGGAACTGTGTAATCCAAGGACCCAGACACGTCTCCGTCTCTCTCAGCCTGAGCTGGGACTAGCTCACTGACCACTGCTGCAGTGAGATTGGCTACCAGTGTAGACGCTTGGGCTGCTAAGGTCCGCATGGCACAAGTCTGTACGTCCGCCTGCACAGTCAGGGAGGTCGGGTACCGGGTGTCCAGGAGGCAGTTCAGCAGGGAACGGTCGGCAGTTTGGGGTGGCACTTATGCTGGTGATACTGCGGCCCTGGAAAGGGTGACCCACGTGTCCTCTCCCTCTTGTGTAGGGTGCCCCAGTGACCTGCCCTGTCTCAGAAGCTGCACTGGAACTCTCTGCAGCCTGGCTCACAAGCTTGACAGTGACGTCACTGAGCCTTCGGCTTCTGCCGGCAGCCGTGGGGACAAAGTACCTCGGGCTGCTTATGGAGATCTAGAGGCTCTGGCCAACTCACTCCTCTCGTGTTTTGAACATGGAGAAAGACCTGGTTTGTGCAAAGCCCAGGAATCCTGTAACCAAAACAGCCAGGAAGAACAGTGCGAGTTGGGCAGGGCTGACTGCAGTGGGGGCGTGCCAACACCAGCCCGTGAAGTACCCAGACGCCCGGGCCCAGCCCCAAGCCCAGCAGCATCCTCACGGGGCTGCACTCGCAATAGGAGTCAGTGGGTGTGAGGCCACTGCATACGCACCCTGTGACCATTCCTGACCAAGGAGAACGCTTGGTGACGCTTTTCCTCACACAGGAGAACATAAAAAGAAACGAGTGTAAATGCTTAGAGTCCATGTCTGTGGGTAGCCTCCTGTCGGGTGTGTGGGTTATACAAACAGTATGGAATCTGGTTTCAAAATGCCTCCGTGTGTGCTCAGAATTTTCCAAGCAGACCACTTTCAAGCTAGGAGTTTACCATGCCGGAACAGTGGCACCAGAGTGAATTAGG
This sequence comes from Cricetiscus sungorus, assembly GCA_030556225.1. NCBI lineage: Eukaryota > Metazoa > Chordata > Mammalia > Rodentia > Cricetidae > Cricetiscus > Cricetiscus sungorus. The sequence continues at coordinate 4,937,325 of JANBXA010000367.1, read as the reverse complement.
TCTCAGGACCACGTGCGAGACTGTCTCCAGTTTCTCATTGCCCTGAATTTTAAATGCTCACCTTGAACCCTGATATGCTGTCTCTGCCTGCATTGGTAGTTGTTTGCAGATGGGTATTTCCTCATGAATGGAAATCTGAACAGTTGGTTACGTTGGGCCTGTGCACTCTCTCTCAAATATAGCATTGAGGGCTAAGTTTACGGTGGAGTTCTCAACACAAGTTTAACTAAGGCAACTTACTGCGACTCTGCCAAATGGTTAGCTGTTGGCCATCTTCAGAAATAAATGTGTAGTTTGTGGCTTTTCCAGCTGTAACCAGCTAAAGATAATTACATACTAATAATATGACCAGATAACGCCATAATTTACCGTGTTGTCTGTGTTCCATAATGGGGGCTATATTCATAAAATGTAAAAGTAGCATCACATGGGGGATCAGAGGCTGGCCCGCTTTTGATAGTGCTTGTTTTGCTAAAGGGTAATTTATTTACATGTTGTTCAATGGAGATTAAAGATGCTCACTGTATTTCACAGCTTTAAAAACCCCTTCATCTACAATCAAGCAATAAAGATAATTCCTACTTTAGGGTTTAACTTAAGGAAATAGTATAACATTTTTGACCACGAGAATATGTGTAATTTGGGCTGGAGAGGTAGCCCAGTGGTTAAGAGCACTGGCTGCTCTTCCAGAGGTCCTGAGTTCAATTCCCAGCAACCATGTGATGGCTCACAACTATCTACAATGAGATCTGGTGGCCTGCAGGCTTACATACAGGCAGAACACTTCATACATAATAAATAAATATTAAAAAAAAAAAGAATATGTGTGACTTAAGAAGATACATAGTATCTGTGCCTGGGCGACCTAAGCCTGTCCTGAAGGGAAATTCTCAGAGTACTAGCCTGACCCTTCACTTGCGGACACTACTTGTCAATACTGCTTCATTTTCTCTGGGGAGAGACTGTAGAGTAGCGTGGAGTGGTGGGCCGAGCAGTGGCGCCTCTGCTTCTGGGACTGTGGAGTGTTGCAGTGTGGTCGCCGGGCCACCGCAGGCCGGGCCACCTGGGTGCACCACCCCTGTCTCACTGAGCAACGCACACGATTGGTGTCCATTTGCCGCCTTCTATTTTTGCCACTGTTTTCTTCCTGAGGTCCACTGTGGATCAGTCAGGGTTCTGACAAGTAGCCCTCAGTTACTGTTTGACGAACTGAAATACACAGAGGGACTCATCTGTCCTGAAGGCTGGCTGTACTTCCTGGAACTCACCAACGTGCCAGAATTAGCCAGAGACTTCTCCGTCAGTTTTCCTGTCTTTGAGACATGGTCCTGCTGGGTAGCCCAGTGTGGCCTTGCCCTGTTACCTTGCTGCCTTCACTTCCTGAGTGCTGGGTGGGGTTGTAGTGCACACCCCAAATCCCGCTAGCTTCTACTTTCTAAACTTAGTCTGTCCTCAGCAGTGTTTCGGGTATGCTTGCAAGCTTATTTATATTCATGCTGGATAACGTGTGCTGTATTTGAGTGAGTGCTGTAAAGTATGTTGCTGTTTCAATCATGTGCATTGGAAAGTGTCGTAAAGAGAGTGCTTTAATAAATCCTGGGCGCTTCAGAATTGCCTCCTTTTTATTGAATTATTTTCATTCACTTCACTCCCGATTCAAAAATGTCACAGTAGCTCTCTGCATGGCTAATAACCTATCCTACTTTGCAAATCAAATAAATAGGAAACAGTAAACAAATGCTAATTATTGTGGTTACTGTGCCACTTTGGGAGCCGGGGGACCGAATGCAGGTGCTCTGTCACTGAGCTACACCCTAAGCCCCTGCAGATGGAAGTTTGTGTCCAGCCTGGTCCCATACCAGTTCAGCCCCAAATAAATACAGAGAGTTATGTTAAAATTATAAACTTAGGCTTGGCTGGTGGCTTAGGCTTCTTACCGGATAGCTCTCTCTCTTAATTATTAACCCATTTCTATTAATCTGTGTTCTTCACATGGCCTTACCTTGCCAGAGAACACTCCAGCATGTTACTCCTTTGGCTACTACATGGCACCTTCCCAGAATTCTCCTCACCTGGTAGCCCTGCCTATACTTCCCGCATGGCTACTGACCAATCAGCGTTCTATTCATCACCCAATAAGAGAAACATATACAGAAGGGGTCCCCAACAGCCCCCTCCTTTCTTCTCCTTGAGCACCGACTCTCTTGAGTTGGTTGAGCACGAAACAGTCTTACTTCCCTGTTGAGAAGTGCTTTGAAGTTGTGCATGGTTTTTTTTTTTTTGGTTTGTTTGTTTGTTTGTTTTAACACATCTGAAAGCTGCATTTCAGGCAACACAGGCTTCCCAACCTCGAGGAGCTAGCTACCTCATCCCTGGTTCCTCGTCTGCAGAAGGAAAAGTCCCACTGTTTCATGGACTGCGCAGTCACTAAGCAGGAGGAAGGAAGAATGGCCAGTGGTAGGTGACAAGCAAATGCTAGCTGCCCTTCCATAGCTAGCTGCAAAACCTTGTTATATAAGCAAGATCACGGTGGGTGTGGTGGCGCATGCCTGTAGTCCAGCACTTGGGAGGCAAAGGCAGGTAGGTCTGAGTTCGAGGCCAGCCTGATCTATAGAGTGACAGCCAAGGCTATGCAGAGAAACCCTGTCTCTGAAAAACAAACAAAGAAGCAATACCACACTTGGTACAAACTGATGCCCGTGTACGAGTATCACAGTTCTTGGATCACGGCGTGTTTAAAAGTGTATCTACCTACACTGAGCTCCACAATGACAGTGAATGTAAAGACAGCCAATTCCACAGTGTTTGCATTATCTTCATGTATCTTTTGGCATGTGCATACTGCAGTTACCAAATCTGCTCAATATTGCAGTGTGATGGTTGGCTTTAATTATCAAGATAGCACATTTAGAGTCACCTGGGAAGGGACTCTCACTAAGGGATCGTCTGGGTTAGGTTGGCCTGTGTGCATATCTGTGTGAGGTTGTTTCGAGTGGCACTGGTCCCTGGCAGAGGACCCTGAGCTGTGTAAGCTGGAGAAAGTGAACAAAGCACTAACACGTGAATTAATGCACCCTTCTCTGCTCTTGACTGGGAACGAATGCATAGATGCTTCTGGCTCCCGCAGCCTTGACTTATCCACATGATGAACTGTAGCCTAAAGGTGGCCAAATAAGCTGTCGCCTCTACTGGCTTTTGTCAGGGTGTTTGACCATAGAAAAGAAACTAGGGACAGTTAACAGTTTCTAAAATGACATCCTTGTGCGATTCCCTTTAGTAATTCTGTTATACAATGTATCCCATGTCCACAGAGCAAAAGCATCCTATGCCGGCTTTGATCCTAGTTCCAGGACGTTGACAGAAGTCATCAATGATCATGTCTCAGGCAGGGGTGTCTCAGTGCAGGCCTTTGTGTGTGAACAGCTGCCTTCTTGCCCGTAAACATGGGGCTTGGCGGGGCTTGGCGGGTCCTGGCGGGACCTAGGTTGCTTCTCTTTGTCTCTACAAGCTAAACTGAACCCACTTTGAACTTACCCTTTCCCAGTTGGTGCCCTTATGGGCCATCCATCACCAGCATGCCTTCCTGAGAGGACCACTGCCACAGTCCGTCACCCAGGTGAGTGGGGGCTTGCCTATCGTATTGCACTTATACATCAATGTGGTGGGCGGCAGCCCCAGTAATCTATTAGCGTGATACCCCATTGGGTGAGGCATATTGATAGAGCAAAGCTGGTCGAACTGTGAATTGTGGATATCTAGGATTCTGGGTCGAGAGAGCAATGCAGATCTCAGTCTGGATTGATGTGGCTATGAATGGCATTTTATGATGTAAAGTTCGCCTCTGATTTAGAAAGTAATTTAACATCGGTGACAGCTTGGGTTCAGGCTAGGAAAGGTCAACATGGCCGATGGAGCTCTTGGAAGATGTATTCCAGGAATAAAGTACCATCGTTGGTACTTCTATTTCATTTTGTAATTTGTCATTGGGGGCACCAGGAAATTGGCCCGAGAGTAAAGTTTTGCACATAAAGCAAAACAGCCTCATTCTGCTGCCTGCCAGGTCAGTAAACACGCAGGAGTGTGGCCTCTGGACGCCTGTGGCCATCAGCTTTCGCTGCGCAGGGCTGCGTCCTCGGGGGTCTCTCGTTTTTGACCCCGATGTTTATGGAACAAAGCAACGGTCAGTGTACCACTCTTCGTGGCTCCTGCAAGGCTCTGGGAGCAAGGAGAAGCAGAGTCTGGGCAGAAGAACCGGGCACAGGGACACAAAGGCAGACCCCTGTGAATGCGGTGGGGACTGGAAAGGGGACACATAGTGACTTATGTATGCATGATTTGTTTGCGTGCTCCATGCATGCCTGGAGCCTTTAGAGGCCAGAAGAGGGGATCAGATCCCCTAGAGCCCGAGTCACAGACAGTTGTGAGCTGCCACATGGGTGCTGGGATCCTAATCTGGGTCCTGAGGAGGAGCAGCCAGTGTTTTTAACCACTGAACCATCTCTCCAGCCCTCTGACTCCCCCCACCCCACCCCAAGGAAGAAGAACCTTTGTTCTGAGTGGCAAGATTACATGGCAGCTTCTGACTAGGCAGAGGAAGAATGTTCTGGTGACTCTCCAGTGGTCCACAGCTTCGTTCCATATTAGTCCCCCTTCTGAAGTTCCAGATACAGGTGCGCAACCTCTCCCTGACTGTTATTGTCACATTTTGTTATTAGTTACTGCTGTTCATCTCTTGGTGTGCCTAATTTAGAAGTTGCTTTAACACAGGTACTTATTTATTATATATGTAATATCTTTATATGTGTAGGGTTTGATATTATCCATGGTTTTGGGCTTCCATGAGGGATCTCAGGGGGAAAAAACTCTCCATGGACTTCAGTATAAAACAATTACAGCAATCTCTCATTAATCATCACTTACTCATTCATATCACTAATAAGTGACAGCCTACATTAACTCAGTTAGGTGCTGTCTTAGTGTTCTACTGCTGAGAAGGGACGCCATGACCAAGGCAGTCTTATAGAAGAAAGCACTCAATTGGGGTTTGCTTATAGTTGCCGAGTGCTAGTCTATTGTCAGCTTAGCAGCCAGGCATGGAGCAGGAGCCGTGGCTGAGAGCTTTACATCCTGACCCACACTCAGAGGTGTACGCTTGTGAAATTCCAAAGCCCGCCAAAGCCACGCCCGTGTGGCCAGAGTACCGAGCCTGACAGAGGGTGTGGGGATTGAAACACCCAACAGACCACCACGAGAAGTGAAGAGGAAGCTGCTGCCCTTTATTACAGAGTGATGGGCTTATCTACCCCAGCCAGGGGACGGGCTAAGCACAGGAGGAATCATGCACCACCCACACCTGGGGTGAAGGCACGGGCACGGCACACCGGAAAGTTATGAGAAAACCTTGTTTGATCAGCCCTGAGAGCACGGGAGTTCCACAGCTGGGTGGGGAGGAAGAGAGCTGTGAGGGACAATACTTAAATTCCCAACACACCTCCACAGTGACACGCTTCCTCTAACACGGCCACACCTACTCCTAATCCTCCTCAAACAGTTCTACACCTTGGTGACTAAGTGTTCCAGTATACGAGTCTATGAGCCTGTGGGCATTCCCTTTCAAAGCATGACAGGTGCTGTTACTGTCTCTGCCTTATGTGGCAAAAGAAAAACAAAACAAAAAAACCCACCACCTGATCATGTTCAAAACAAGAGTGCAGTATTAGGATACTCATTTTAATATGTGTTCTGCCCCCATCAAATAGAAAGCCTTTGCGTGTTGGATACTTTTCTGTTGCTAGAATGAAATACCACAGTCATAGACAACTGAAAAAATGAAGAGCTTATTTGGGCTTAGTGGTTTCATAGGGCAGTGTGTAATGGGGGAAGAGTGGCAGGCAGCCAGGGCAGGAAGCTGAAGAATCCCATCTTCAACCACAAGGCAGAGACAGCCAGCCGCAAGGAGGCAAGGCTGTGCTCTCAAAGTCAGCCCCGAGGCATGCACTTCCTCCAGCGAGGCTCCACCTCCCAAAGTCTCCTTAGCCTCCCCCAAAGACCTCTGCCTCCTGGGGGCCAGGTGTTCAAATGCCTGAGCTCAAGCGACTTTTCTCATTTACACAAGTCTTTGAAAGAATGAGCGTGTTCCCCGATTCTTGCTGCACGCGACAGCGGATGTGTGAATGATGGGGTTGGGGCCTCTTGCTGCCCAGATCTAGGTGCTGAGTGTCGAGAACCTGAAGGAAGGTGTCCCTGAGGCCCCTTCATAGGGCGGCTTGTGAGGAGGAAGGGGGCGATCACACGGTTGCAGAGGCCTCGTTCCAACCTCGTGGTCTACGAAAGGCTTGTCTGTTGGGGCAAAATACTGCCTTGGCGATGAGAACATTTTTAAAACGCTTCATAAGGGCTGTAGAGATGACTCGGCGTTAAGAGCACATACTGCTCTTCCAGAGATCCTGAAGTCAATCGTCAGCTTCTCCCAACCACCTGTAACTCCAGCTCCACAGAGACCCGATCCCTCTGGCCTCCGTGGACACCTGCACTCATGTGCGCGCGCGCGCACACACACACACACACACACACACACACACTGAAAAGGTGTATCTATAAAGCAGGTATATATATAAAGCAGACATGGTCACGGCACACGCCTGCAGTTTCAGCAGAGGCAGGGACCATCACCATGCAGGGCCAGCTTGGGCTGGGAAATCCTTTTACGACACTATTGTCATGGCTAATCCTGCTTGTCAACTTGACCACATCTAGAGCCGACTAAAAGCCAGGCAGCTGGGCTCACCTGTGAGAGGCAGACCCACCCTAAATCTAGATCGTCTGAGGTCAGAAGTCCCACGCTTTTGCCTTCTGCCTTCTGCTCTTGCTGGTAAGTTCATCTACTCTGCTGCCGAGGCATTCATTCCCTTCCCGGGATTCCAGAGCAGGCTGAAGACCAGCGGAGACGCCAGCCCTGGAGACTTGGTAACTCTTGTCCTTTTTGTCAGAAGACAGCCCTTATGGGACCAGCCTGACTACAGCCTGTAAGCCACTCTACAAAAATCGCCTGTGTTTGTGGATTCGTTCTAGCGGTCGTTCCTCTAGAAAACCCTGACGAGTACAGCCCTATCTACTTTACTGGGCTGGGTGTGGCAGCTGGCCCGCCCGCGTTCCCAAGAGCTTCTGCAGTTGCCTGCAGTGGCCTGCAGGTGTCGCCATTGGAACAGTGAGTGACCCGCTGCTGAGTTGGTGCCACTTTTGCCTAGGGCTGCCTTGCTTCTGTTTTTTGTTTGTTTGATTGATTTTTTTGCTTTGGTTTTCCAAGACAGGGTTTCTCTGTGTATCCCTGGCTGCCTTGCAACTTGCTCTGGAGACCAGGCTGGCCTCGAACTCAGAGATCCACCTGCCTCCTGAGTGTGACTTCTCATTTTAGGTGAAGTTGCATTAAATATTAAGTAAGTGCTATTTATTTTTTTATTGTTGTTGGTTTTTTGAGACAGGGTTTCTCTGTGTCCTGGAACTAGATGCAGGCTGGCCTCACACTCAAAGATCCACCTGCCTCTGCCTCCCAGGTGCTGAGATTAAAGGCGTGAGCCACCACCTCCCGCTAGTACTATTTTTAAATGTGTACGTGCAATTATTATATGCCAGTTAAAAGCACAAAAAAAGTTAAAGAGTAAAAACAAGGAATCCATTAGCCTTGACCAAAAACAAAAAATGAAGCCAAGAGTCATTATTGAGATAAATGTTAGTCACTGTCCTACTTAGGATTTCTGTTGTGTATGGCCCAGCGTGGACCCGGGGTGCCCTGAGCAAGCCTGGAGCTGCTGGCTGGAACGTCTTGCCCCAGAGTGAGTGGTTCTCGGTTCTCTTCCTGATTTGCTAACACACATCTGCTGGGGAGGAACTGAGCCCGAGAACTCGCACGCTTGACCCTTGATTGTTTTCCGCTGTGCTGAGAGTCAGTATAAAAGCCCGCTCCTTCCCCTCAATAAACGGCATTCCAGCATTCCTGTTGCACAGCTGTCTTGTCTCTTATTTAACTCTCTAGACCCTCGCCAGATTAGTAGAACAGATTGTAGCATGGGCGCTACACTGTTGCTTCAATGAAACACCGTGACCAAAAAGCAAGGGTTTATTTGGCTTATATTTCTACACTGTAGTCCATTATTGAAGGAGGCCAGAACAGGAACTCAAACAGAGCAGGATCCTGGAGGCAGGAGCTGATGCAGAGGCCACAGAGGGTGCTGCCTACTGGCTTCTTCCCCATGGCTTGCTCAACCTGCTTTCTTTTAGAACCCAGGACCACCAGCCCAGGGATGGCCCCACCCACAGTGGGCGGGGCCCTCTGCCACCAGCCGCTAATTAAGAAAATGCCTAACAGCTAGACCTTATGGAGACGTTTTTCTCAGTTGAGATTCCCCCCTCTTAGATGACTTTAGCTTGTGTCGAGGTGACATAAAACTATCCAGGACAGTCGCTTTTGGTTAAAAATTGAAAGCTTTGTTTTGTGGTATGGCATGTCCATGCACTACATGTGTCTGGCCACTGGAGGTCAGAAGAGAGCACTGGATGTCCTTGGACTGGAGTTGCAGACAGCTGTGACCCATCTCTGCCCCTCGTGGCTTGGCTGTGACTGGCACTCCCCCGGCAGTCATGGACAGAGGACGCAGCGGGGACACTCCTGAGCCAGGACAACCACTGGCAGCCACGTGAGTCACACAGCCCAGTGGCTGCATTCTCCATCTGAGTGGACCCCGCTGAGGGTCCTGGAGGGTTCTTTTAGCCCCTTATTGCAGAGCTAAAAGTTAACAGAGCACGGAGCTGTAAAGGTCAAAACACGTGTACTTCACATCTGTAACTTACCTTGACATGGTACACATGTCAGCTGGACATGGTAGAATTCTTGTGTGTTGGGCTACCACCGTACCTCCAAAAGCCAGCATGAAAAAAAAAAAAAAAAAAAAACCCAAAACACAAGAATGCCGTGGAGGCATGAATGTCACACAAACAGTTGATCCAGAGAGGAGGGTGGGCTCATAAATGGTGGCCAGCAGCTTGCCAATGTCTTTGGGGTCCTAAGGAAATGAATGGTGGATGTCTACATTTGTCCCTCGAGACTGGCACTGTGTGGATAGGATGGCTGAGAGAGGCAAATCCCCATGGCAAACATTTTCTAACTTTTCTTTTTTTAAAAGATTTATTTATTTATTTTATGGGTATGAGTTCTCTGTCTGCATGTACACCTTTATACCAGAAGAGGGCATCAGATCCCTCTATAGATGGTTGTGAGCCACCGTGTGGGTGCTGGGAATTGAACTCGGAACCTCTGGAAGAGCAGCCAGTGCCCTTAACCGCTGAGCCATCTCTCCAGCCCCTCTAACTTTTAAAGCTCAATTTCTGTAGTTAATATCTTTTCCTTTTCTGCCCCTCCCCCCTTTTATTAGTCTGTCAGTCTGTCCACTTTCTTCCTTGCCCTCAGTGTTGAATCTGCCGTGGTAGCACTTTCCATATCTACATCGTGAACTACAAGAAGGGGCGGGCGGGAAGCCCAGCGGTCCAGTGACTTCAGCTATGTTTCTGGGCCCAGCTGTGTCTGCTGTGAGGGTTTGCTGAGCTGAGATTCCCCAGTTACATGAAGCAATCAAACTTCCATGACTAATAATAGCCAAAATCTCTACCAAGCATTTGGGCCGGGGTGGGTAGGCTGCCAAGGGCAGTTGCCTTAGCGACGTGTGTGATCAGCAGACTGGACAAAAGATAAGCAGTTAGGAGACAGAACAGAGTCCTGGAGGCCCGGTCCTGTGTAGTAGTAAGACACTGCTACCCACAGCTGGGCTCAGAAACCCCCACTGCAGGGACCTGGCAAGTAGGGAAGCTGTTCTCTGACCTTTGCCACCTGCCACTTGACTCAGATACCCAAGGACAGAGAAGGAAACAGATAGGAGGGGGCTCTGGGAAAAGCCTGGTGCTCATTGACCAGGCAAGAAGGGGCCTAATTCTGCTGGCCACTTGTCCAAGAAAGGGGGCGAGGTGGAGGGCATATAGAATTTCTCTGTGGGGAAATGTAGGCTGCTTATTATCTCTACAGGGTTCTGAACTCTTTAGGGAGCCCAGGAAAATGTGTAGCCTTCATTTCTCCAGCTTTGCTTTCAGCTTAGAGTCATGGTGTGGCTTAGGTGAGGGGATCGAAGGTCGGGGGAGACTTCCAGGCCAATTCATACAGCATTTCCACCCGCTTCCAGTAGATAGCCAGCCTTGCCGGGCTCGCGGATAGGAAAGAGAAATGTTTCCACTGTCCTGTTCATTGTGAAATGCACAGCCTGCCAACTGTTCCCTTTGCATCTTCTGCAGGCATGAGCATGCTCCACAAGCCCCCTGCTCCGTCCCGCAGTGAGGCTGGCTGGCTACTCTATGGCCCCAGTGTCAGCAGGGATGGCTTTTTCACTTATTGGCTCATTGTAAGGATGATCTGACCTTTATAAAAAGGAAATCCACCCGAGTCTCACACCTTGATTAGATGACTCTTGACAATGCATTGCTGTTGTGGCGTTGAAAAATTATTGAGGTTTCAAAGGCTTCGTGCCTATTGCCCAGGACTCAGAAAACACTACTGGAAAATTCATATAAAGTGTTACATTCAATTGAGTTCCCGTTGATGTTTCCAAGAAGCGCCCATAGTAAGTGAAGCTACTATGCTTCTGGCGGTTCCTAGGCAAACAGAGCAGAGCCCTTGTTGGTTCTGTCTTCAGGGACAGTCAGAAGTCCGTAAACGTTCCCAAAGGTTCATGGCCCGGTCCACATGCGTAGGGTCTTGCGGCTTACCCTCACAGCCTCTGAAGTAGTCATGCAATTATCAGAAAGTTCACTGGCTCCCAACACCATGCCCCCAGGGCCTTCGCCTTTATTTGCAGCTTTACGCTGAGCCTCAGAAGGACCTGGAACACGTGCAACCATGTGGACGCTGCTGAGTTGACTCAGCAGTAAGAAAGCCCACTCCTCCGTGACAGGGTCTCCTGCTGAAGAATTGAGGGAGACACTTTGTAATCTAGCAGCGCCCCAAACCTAATCCTGGCTGTAGCTGTTGGAAAATGCACACATGTGACATCATAGGCTCTTTACCCCCTGGGTATTTTCGAAATCCTCAGAGCAGGAATGGGCCTCCTTTAAAGTGCACAGTGATTTATGCAAAGAGACTTGGTCCCTGGCAGTCCCCGGTGTGCTTATCAAAAAGCATTAAACAGGCACGCGGGGAGAAGTCTGGGGAAGTCATCATCCGGGGGTTTTTGGCAAGGCCGACAAGGGCTTTTCTTAACGGAGCACATGGGGACTGGAATGCGCCCAAGGCTCCCCTTTGCTTTTTTGCCCATGAAGTTAACTTCAGAGTAGGGTTGTGAAGAGAAAAGGCGGAGCCTGGTTAGGCAGCATCTGTTCCTGGCCAAGCCCGGGGCTCTCGCTGTCTCTCTGGAGTCATCCCCCTGCTCCTATCACCACATCTGGCTTAAAACTGACGGCTTCGTGGCTGGCCTAGCCTGTGCCCCCTGCGTGCTCCCCAGATACCTAAGTGACCTCTCCTTGTGCTAGGATCTGTACCACTGGTCATGATTCGGGGTCAAAGTTTAGGGCCCTAGTAAAGAGTGTGTCCAGGTCAAGTTTTATGGCACTTTAATTTTATCTGCGGAGATTTGTCTAGATTGTGGGGGTTTGCACAAGATTGAAGGGTGTGTATTAGATGCAAGGTCTAGGGAAAGGCCATCCTGTTCTTTACCCACACCCCCCCCTTGCCTTCCGATGGTTTTTACTTCTTAGAGACGACCCCTCTTCCCCTAGCACCCAGAGGTCCAGCCCGACCAACACCCTGCCAATCTCCGGTGTCTGCTGTCCTTCCTCGGGCGGGGTGGGGGGTGTGTGTTAGAATTCAGGCATCTGTACTGGCCTGCCCTTAGGGTCCTGACAGGATTGTCCTCAGCCGCAGCCACTAAGCGCATCAGCTGTGCACATCCACTACGTTCCCTTTGGAAAGGGCCCTGCCCACTGTTGTTCTGGAGGACTAAGGGCTGGAGGGTGGGGTGGGGTCCTTTGCACCTGCCTGCAGACCAGTACTCATGGAACCCTGGGCTGACCAGGGACTGCCTGAGTGCATTCTGCCAGGTGACGGGGGCGGGCCAGCGTATGCCTGAGTCCTTCCAGCCACCTCCCCCCCCTCTCCCTCTCTCCCTCCCTCCCTCCCTCCCTCTCTCCCTCCCTCCCTCCCTCTCTCCCTCCCTCCCTCCCTCCCTCCCTCCCTCCCTCCCTCCCTCTCTCTCTCTCTCTCTCTCTCTCTCTCTCTCTCTCTCTCTCTCTCTCTCTCTCTCTCTTCTCTTCTCTCCTGCCATTCCTGTCCCCAGGGGCCGGTCTCCCTTCTCTTCCCCCTCCCCCTTCCATTTCACTTTCCCCCTCCACCCAAGCTCTCTCGTGCGCTACTTTTTAAAATTATAACACCGCGCGCGGGCTGTGTAGAACTAGACCTAGGGGCAGATAAAGAGTCTTGCACGGCCCTGCTGTTCTCTGGCTCTGGAGAGGCGGAGGTGAGTTGAGGAAGGGGCTGCAGCCTCAGGACACCGGGGTCCCAAAGTCCGTTTGCCAGCGGCTGCAAGGGAAACCCTTGCAGCAGACAGGGCAGCTTGCTGCTGGCCATGCCCGGTTACCCGAGGTCTCCATCTTACCCCTGGCAGGGGCAACGGAAATCCAGGCCGGGGCAACGTTAGTCTGAACTTGCACAACAGGAGTGCACGTCCCGAGCGTTGGCTTCTGCCCCTTTCTTTCCGTGTGACCTTAGGCAGACCGGCCTTGTCCCCGGCCTATGTAGGCCGCAGTGTGGGTGCCCATGGCCGGAGAGAAATTCAGTTTAGACTCTGGTTTGTTGGCCCGTGTTGGGCCCAGCTGTGATGTGGCTCACACGAGATTTCCCGAAGCCTAGGAACCGGGTTCCTTCTGCAGGGATGGCGGCTGCCGTTAGCATTGGCTCCGGGGACTGCTTTGAGATGAATTTCCACCGGCGCCGCCAGTCTTTGTATCTGTACATTGTACGCTGCTGGGGAAAGCCTGCCTTTTCTCCTGAAACAGACTCCCTCTGCACAGCCCTTGAAAGCAAGAACTTCCATGTTTACATTCTGCAAAGGTTTTCTGTGTCCCTTGCTGCTAATTTCTGCTCTTTGACTAAGTTAAACGGTATCTAGTTTTTAAGCTCTAAGGGCTTGGAACAAAGCTTATGCCTCTTCCAAGGGACAAGAGTTTACAGCATTTACCGGCATGTGTGTGCGTGAGAATGTGTGTGTTTATGTGTGTATGCATGAACATGCATGTGTGTGTGAGGAACTTGAAATAGAAAAAAAAAATGTGAATTTTCTATACCATCGTCTCTGGATTTCCACAATGCAGCCAAGATTGTTCTAGAAGATGTGGCCTCCAGAGGCAGAGGCAGATGAGTTCAAGGCCAGTCTGGTCAACAGAGGGAGTTCCAGGACAGCCAGGGAAGCATAACTAGTTCCATGCTTACAAAAAAAAAAAAAAAAAAAAAAAGCGGCCTCTGCTAGTGCAGCAGATTAATAGATAAATCAGAGTCCAGGTCTCAAGGAAGTTTGTAGACATTGCCTCCATCTGTCTTTAGCAGTTTTTGGTTTTTTTTTTTTAAAGAAAAATTCAACATTTATATTATAAGAATTTGTTATAGATAAAGGGAAAGACTTAGACCACCTCTCTCAACGATCATTGCTACTATTTTGTCTTTTCTAACCTTACATTGTACCCAGGACCCAAGTGTTTGACCGTTCTTATTTTACCAATGGGGAACTGGCACCGTGCAAATCTGGAAGGCTCCTCACTATACTTGGTGCCTAGAGGTTGAGCAGGAAGGTAACTTCGTTTTCATTCCTTTTTTCTTGTATACTAGAAGGGAATCTGGGGCCCCGTGTGTGCCGTGCTGGTCAAGCGCGCCGCCAGTGCGCTCCAAGCTGTCTCTGAAGACAACGCATTTCACCACAGAGGCCTCAGAAGTAGCTGAGGAGTAGAGGGGGTTCCAGTTCCGGTCTTTCCCAGAGGCTTCCTTCTTCCCACTGCTCTGGAATTAGTTCCTTTTTGTCTGCATTCCCCTGGTGAGCTTGACTTAAAAGGCAGCTGGGCGTGCTCTGGCCATTTGGACATTGGCCATGTAACAGCTGTCCCTTTCCCCTCCCAGGAGGCAACATTTCTGTGGCAGAGGATGCATCCCCAGGATGTAATTTATCTGTTTGTTTATAAGGCACTTAAAGGTCTTTGTGGACAGCAGGACCTGTGTAAATGTGCTATTTATTATTCATCAGCTGTATCCTCTTAATGGTCCCTCCAACAGGTCTGCATCAATTGAGGGCCATCAGGGTCACAAGTAGTGCTGACCTCCCTCCCAGTGAGAGTCCTCACCCAGTAACCCTCTCCCACCCCCACGCCAGCACCCCCATCCCCAACACCCCTCCACCCACCCCAGCACCCCTCCACCCACCCCAGCACCCCTCCACCCACCCCAGCACCCCTCCACCCCACCCCAACATCCCCCATCCCCCAGCACCCCTCCACCCACCCCAACACCCCTCCACCCACCCCAGCACCCCTCCACCCACCCCAGCACCCCCACCCCCAGCACCCCTCCACCCACCCCAGCACCCCTCCACCCACCCCAGCACCCCCACCCCCAGCACCCCTCCACCCACCCCAACACCCCTCCACCCACCCCAACACCCCTCCACCCACCCCAGCACCCCTCCACCCACCCCAGCACCCCTCCACCCACCCCCCAGCACCCCCACCCCAGCACCCCTCCACCCACCCCAGCACCCCCACCCCCAGCACCCCTCCACCCACCCCAGCACCCCCACCCCCAGCACCCCCACCCCCAGCACCCCCACCCCAGCACCCCCACCCCAGCACCCCCACCCCCAGCACCCCTCCACCCACCCCAGCACCCCCACCCCCAGCACCCCCACCCCCAGCACCCCCACCCCCAGCACCCCCACCCCCAGCACCCCCACCCCAGCACCCCCACCCCAGCACCCCCCACCCCCAGCACCCCTCCACCCACCCCAGCACCCCCACCCCCAGCACCCCCACCCCCAGCACCCCCACCCCAGCACCCCCACCCCAGCACCCCCACCCCAGCACCCCCACCCCAGCACCCCCACCCCAGCACCCCTCCACCCACCCCAGCACCCCCACCCCCAGCACCCCCACCCCCAGCACCCCCACCCCCAGCACCCCCACCCCCAGCACCCCCACCCCCAGCACCCCCACCCCAGCACCCCCCACCCCAGCACCCCCACCCCAGCACCCCCACCCCAGCACCCCCACCCCAGCACCCCCACCCCAGCACCCCCACCCCAGCAGGCCATGCTTGCACAGGCAGGTTGTGTCCAGGTGAAGGCCGACCTGAGGAACCTGTGCCGCTGACTCTGCACTTCACAGAAAAAGTTTTCAAACAAAGGGCCCGAGTCCTCTGATGGAGCAGGGCAGGGCGGCCAAGTGCAGCAAGCCCAGTGCTTTGTTTCAGTCCTGTCCAGCTTATGCAGACCTTGCTAAAATTTACTGTTCCTACCCCTTGCTTTACCGGGTGCACATAAATCCTCCAAACATTAGAATTTGTGTCTGATTATACAAACATTAGGAAGCTATTCTGCTGATGTCCTGGAGTTGGTAGCGCCTTGCAGGCACAAATCCCTGTGGTCAGTTTCCGGTAGATCGTGAACTGAGCTCGGTGGTACACTAGTCCCAACACCTGGGAGGTGGACACATAAGGCCCTTAGCCATGTAGAAAGTTCAAAGGTAGCCTGGGCTACAGGAACCCTTGTCAAAAGAAAAGAAAAAAACCAATTGAACTTTTATTTTTACATTTCTAACAAAAACAAAAGTAAAACCAAAACAACAACACACAGAGAAAATGTAGGTCAGTAGCTCCATGAGAATGGCTTGGCCATGGCTTCTGTCGGAGCTCTCCCACACTCTCCCACACCATCTGGGAGCTTGATTTTCTTATCTCACACTATTTCAGCCTGTTCCTCGGTGTTGTCTTCAGGCCTGAAGTGCTTGGGTGTAGCTGAGCACCGTGGGCGGTCTTAGGAAGCCTGGGTCTTGCAATGCCCTAGAGTCAGCATAAAGAATATTAATTTTCTTTATTGCTCGTGGGGAAATGGTGGGGACCTGTTGAAAACGGGACCTCAGCAGAGCTCAGATGACTCTTATTTTAATGTGCTGGTTAGCAAACCATGCCTCATACTGATGCAGTTCTTTATCCCCTGTCACTAGAAGAGAGAGACAGGGAAAAAACTCTTAATTCGCATTTTCCTTCCTCCCTACAAACTCTCCTTGGCCTTATGTAGCTTAGGTTGGCCTAAAATTCACAGTCCTCCTGCTGAGCCTCTTGAGGTCTGGGATTACAAATGTGTGCTACTATGCCCAGCTGGACTCTCCTTCAGGTTGGAAAACAGCTAAGAGCAAACCTGCTAGGTGATTTCTTGGCTGGTGGTCTCTCTGCACCAATGACAAGTTATGAAGTCCCAGGCTGGGGTTCTGCTGGCCTCTTGCCTGTTCTCACTTCTGCTGAGACACGGTAGACCTCTTCTCATAAGCTATGCGCTGGAGACAGACCAATTTGTAATAAAAGCAAAGTATTTGCAACGCACGGACACTCCAGAAGCCAGAAGAAAAGCAAATCCAAGTGCAGGTTTCAGGGTGGCAAAGATGAAATGTGTGAAGCCAGCCTTGCCTTGGGGAGACTTTCACAGGCTTTTCCTGGTGGGATTTAGGTCTGGCCTCTCCTCTTGCTGACATCCAGAGGAGCATTTGTATGAATTACTCCACACTGTGCCCAGCCACAACCTACTTACAAATGTCACCTAATAAGGAGATTCATGCTGCCAGGCACACCTTTAATTCCAGCTCTTGGGAGGCAGAGGCAGGCAGATCTTTGTGAGTTCGAAGTCAGCCTGGTCTACAGAGTGGGTTCCAGGGCAGTCAGAGTTACACAGAGAAGCTCTTTCTTGAAAAACAAAAGTAAAGAATAATATGGTCAAATCAATAGAGAAAATGCCTGTCTGGCCTCTGTGGGTTACCTGTGCCTGGGCATACATACATATACCCATGCATATACCACACACACACACACACACACACACACACACACACACACACACACACACACACACCCTTCCTCATTCATGCCGTAGATAACGAACAGTCAACCGTGACTTTTCTGGAAGTTCCATTTGAACTTTTTCCTTTCAATTTTTATTACATTTTATAGGATCCCCCCCAAAAAGTTTATTTCATTTTAACTTATTTTGCGTCCACGGGTATGTTTATATGTATGCGGGGGGCATTGTATGTGTGCAGGCACACAATCTGCTCACAACGGTCTTGTTACTCCAGATCTCTTCAGTCCAAATTTCTGCCCTCCATAGGTACCTTATGCATGTGGAGCACAAACACACAGACAAAATGCTCAGACACATGAAATTTAAAAATAAATAAATAAAAAAGAAAAGATCAGAATGATCAGTCACAGCCCTGTTGCCCAGGGAAGCAATGTTATGGGTATTTTCCTATTTGAGTGTTAAGAGCATGTCCGCCGTCCGCCGCTGCTTCGGATGTTAACTTGACACAGTCCAGAATCTTCTGCGGGAATCTCAGCTGGAGCACTGCCCAGGTCAGAATGGCCTATGACCATGTCTGTGAGAAACTGTCTTGGTTGATGCAGGAGGGCCCCGCCTACTGTGGGTGACATCATCCCTTAGTAGGTGGGTCTGGGCTGCTCAAGAAAGTTAGCAGAGCAATCCAGCAAGCAAACGTTTAACATGCATGCACGCTTCCAGTTTTTCTGTAACCTCAAAGCTCTCATCCTTTCAGTTTTCTGTCTTCCTTCCTCTTTTCTTTCCTTCTTTTCCTTCCTGGGGGGGGGGGGGAGACAGAGCTTTTTTTGAGACAGACTCTTATTATATACCCGAGGTTGGCCTTTAAGTCCTGGCGTAGCCGAGGTTGACCTTGCTCTGATCCTCCTGCCTCCTCCTCTCAAGTACTGGGATCACAGTGCTTTAAAACTTTTCCTAACTATTATTTCCATTGATAGCCTAGACCACCGTCCGTGAACAAACCTTCACTTACTTAAGCACTCCTCCAGGGTCAGAAATTCTCACAACCACAAACAATGCAGCCTCAATCATTTGGTTACAAAACTCCCATCACTGATTAGACGGGAGAGCGCGACATCCACGGGCATGGGGCATGCTGTTTCTCAGGGCGCTTGATATGCACGGAGCGCCCTTCCAGCACAGGAAACAGAACTGTAGGTCATGTGATGGATGGAAAAAGCGGTGAATTCCGTGTTTCAGCGACCACTGCAGTTTCACTGTTTCCGAGGCTGGTCTAGAACTCACTATTCAGCCCAGACCAGCTTCGCACTTGCTGTAAACCTTCTGCCTCGGTTTCCTTGGTGCTGAGACTGTAACCATGGACCAACATGATCTGCTTCACTTTTTGTTCTTTTGTAAAGAAACTGCTTTTTGCACATTTTTTTAATTAGTGTGTTAGTGAGGGTCTGTTTGGCTATTTAGTTTGGCTTTTATTTTAGTTCATTGTATGGATTTTACTTTATTTTTTTCCGTTTAGTGTCTGTGTGTGCGTGCACACATGTAGGGCACAAGCCATGTTGTTTATAAAGGCAAAGGGCAGTTTTGAAGAGTAGATTCTCTTCTACCACATGGTCCCAGGGATCCAACTCAGGCTACCAGGCCTTCAAGGTTAGGTTCTTTACCACGGGAACGTCTTCCGGTCTGTTCTATAGATTTATGGCTAGAAAAATCTTTCTCCTCACTCAGGACATAAGCCATCATTGTATGTTATTTTCCTTTCCCCTTCCTTCCCTTCTTCCCTTCTTCCCTCCCTCCCTCCCTTACCCCCCCTCCCTCCCTCCCTCCTTCTCTTCCTCCCTCCCTCCTTCCCTCCCTCCCTCCCTCCTTCTCTTCCTCCCTCCCTCCCTCCTTCCCTCCCTCCCTCCCTCCCTTCCTCCTTTCCTCTCTCCCTCCCCCCCCTTTCCTCCGTCCCTCCCTTCCTGTCCTAGGTAGGGTCTCATGCAGCTTGGACCAGTTTGAATATACTATGGAGCCAATGTGTTTCAGCTCCTGCCTCCCCCTGCCTCCGCCTCCCGCGTGCTGGGCTTGCAGATGTGTACCGCCACTCCTGACACAGGCTTCTCTACTCCTCTTCATTTTTTTAAAGCCAGGGCAAGCGCCTGCTACGGAGCTCCATGTAGCCCGTTTCCTACTCTCTACCCTTCTACTTATTGTTATCTGTTGGGAATTTAAGTATTGTCCCTCACAGCTCTCTTCCTCCCCACCCAGCTGTGGAACTCCCGTGCTCTCAAGAGTTGATCAAACACGGTTTTCTCATAACTTTCCGTTGTGCTGTGCCCGTGCCTTCACCCCAGGTGTGGGTGGTGCATGATTCCTCCTATGCTTAGCCCGTCCCCTGGCTGGGGTAGATAAGCCCATCACTCTGTAATAAAGGGCAGCAGCTTCCTCTTCACTTCTCGTGGTGGTCTGTTAAGTGTTTCAGTCCCCACACCCTCTGTCAGCTCGGTACTCCGACCATGAGGGCGCCGCAGTTGTATAGGTCAGAGACTTACCAGAGACAGCCTCCTTCCTGGGCCGGAGCTGGGGGCTGGACTCAGGTGGTCCAGCACGTGTATGTCAAGTGCCTTTACCTGCTGAGCCATCCTGCCCGTTCAATGTTTCTACTCCAACCTCTTCCATAGTTGGGAGTTATTCTGTTAAATGAGAGAACCATCTTTAAAAGTAACATTGGCCTCACCCCAGCCCTCCAGTGAGTTTTGTTTTGTTTGTTATTTTTGTTTTGAGACACATAGCCCGGACTAGCCTTGCTTACTGTGCAGCCACAGCTGACCTCAAAATCAGGATCCTCCTGCCTCAGCCTCCCAAGAAGCTGGTGTTACATAGCTGTACCACTACACCTGGCTTTTACAGCAGATCTCAGGTAGCCCAGGCACGCACAGAGAGAGCAAGGAAATGCGTTATACACACCCAGGAGGATGGCCAGGCGCGTTTCCTTAGTAACCTGGCCTGCTCTCTGTGTGGATCTGTCACTCTAGGCTCAGCTGCTGCTGTGTTTGAGGTCTGTGCCCCATCTCCGCCCCCCACCTCCCGTGTGTGGGGCGGTGGGGCAACCATCAGTCACTTAGCTGAGTCGGGGTCAGATGTTAGGGATCCTTTTGGTTTTATGAGATGGGGTTTCTCTGTGGCTTTCAAGCTTGTACTGGAACATACAGAGATCGCCTGGGTCTGCCGCATGAGGGCTGGGATGTTAGGGGTCTTAAAAATAGAATTTGGAGACTAGATCCAGCGTTATTTCACCGAGCATGCTCTTATTGGCTTCTGTGGGAACCTGACAAGGAACCCCCTGTTTTCTCTCTGATTTTATAAAGATTGTCCAGAGAGAGAGGCTGGTAAAGGCGCCTGCCACTAACCCTAACACCCTGACTTCAATCCCGGTGTGCAAGGCGAGAACCACCAACTTCCAAAAGTTGTCTTCTGACCGTCACAGGAGCACTGCAGCATACACACTTCCCAATAAATAAATAAATGTAAATAAAATTGCCCAGTACAACATGAACCAATTGTAAGAGTCTGGCATTCTTCATCCCGCCATGCGGGGCTTTTCTTCACAGAGACAGTGATATTTATAATCTCGGAAAGACTATTTCAGAGAGTTATTAGACACAGACCACGTTTGCATCGAGTGGCTCACTACAATAAAACATCATTTCTCACGTGTGTCCCAGCCAAATGTGGGTCAAAGATGCAGGGCAACGCCGCTCCGAGCGATCATGTGAGGATCCAAACTCCGCCCACCGTGACTCTGCCTTCCTTTAGGTCCTGGTAATTCTCTTATTTCAAATAGAAACCCTCTTCACAACAGAAGAGTTTTTATGCAACCCTCACTATATGGGCCTATAAAATAGATAAATCAAACATCTGTGGTCAGTAAGTCACAAATTTATCTGAAGAAATTCTTTGGTATACATGTATTTTTTTTTAACCACTTATTTAAGAATAGAGCGCTTTTGCATATTAATGAGATGGGCGTGCTTGTGTATTTTTATATAAAGGCTTAAGTCTGCCTGCGGATTTGATACAGCGGGGCATAGAGCATCCCCAATGTTACTCAGAGCTCAGTGACACTTTGATCTCTATCGTTGTAGTGCTGAGAACACTGTTTAGCATAAACATAGCCCAAAAATGTCAGAAATATGTTCTGGGACATTTCAAAAATCATTGGAAATTCTGTCCGGAAACCAAATCACTAACATTTTATGAAACCCAAATTCAAAATAAATAAATAAATAAATAAATAAAATTAACATCCAAGTGTGGTGTCACAGACCTTTCTTTAATCTGCCCTTGGAAGACAAAGGCGAGTGGACCTCTGAGTTCCGGGCCAGCCAAGGCTACATAGTCTCAACACACACAAACCTACAATGAAAACTTTTTAAATTAACATGAGATACTGGCACTCACCGGATGAAGATGGGCAATAGTAAATAAGGGCTTGCTTTGGTCATGGAGTCATCGTGCTGCTATAAGAGCACAAAGCTTAGACGTGGAGAAAACACTGCGGTGTCTTCATAACACTTAGCAGTGGAGGCTGCGTCAAGCCGTGTGAGTGGCTGCTGTGACGTGAGCCACGCGCTGTGCACGCACGTGCGCGGTCAGAGGGACAGCAACCGTGCACACGCAATGCAGCTTCATCGAGCATCAGACACGCCAGGCTCGTCACGCACCTGACTTTGGGTTCAGTTGTGCTGGTTGTACCAGCAGGAAGAAGCCTTCCGCCCTTGCCAACCCTCCCCACCCCCTTCAGGGCTAAGTAGCCCTGAGTTTCACAAGCCCAGTGGTAAATGTGACCTGTTGGGTGAATAACACATAGTATGACTTCAGTATTGCTTGTTGTTACTGTGAAACACAGTATGCGCTTTGCTTTCAAATCCCAGTGTCAACTTCGTTGATCAATTAAATGGCTGGAATTTTCGCTCCCTGTCCTTCATCCTAACGTTAAAATGCTTTATCGGCCCAAATATTTTGTAGTTTTGTGACGAAACCCTCGCGTTTTTTCCATACCCGGGGAAGAGCAATGCTCATTGGTGGGGCTGGAAGAGACCGTCGGTGTAATCAGTGAGAACACGGGAGAGAGGGAGCCCACAGGTTCACTGAAGGGAAAAGTCGGCTGTAGTGTTCACATGGGACACCAGACGCACTGTCTCACAGGCAGGTGGTGGCCCACTCTGCCTTCCTAAAGACTACGCAGATCCAAAACAAGATGGACCAGTATAAAAAAAAAAAATAATCATTTTTCCGTTCTGAATATTGTGGAGAGAAAGTATCTCTAAACATTCTCAAAACGTTTTTCCTTTTTTTTTTTAAATACCTGGAGACCATCCGACTAGTTACGTTTTTCTGAGACCCGTGTCTCTTCCCTGCTAGCAAGTACATTTCTGGTATGGGACACGGTGGGGCTCTCATTTCCCTGTACGTGTTGGTGGGGAGATTGAATGAGACATCCATGCAGAGCCACTGAAAGCTAATATTCATCTCTGGCGGCTCTCCGCAGGGAACCACCGCACTCCCTGTCCAGCCTGGAGTAGAAGCCGGGCACGATTTTGTTGCCTACTTAGATTTAGCTCTGGCACGTGTGGCTTTTGGTACTCCCACCCCCACCCCAGGGAACCAAGCACTGGGCATTAGTTGAAGGATTGTGGGTGATAAGGAGTCTTCAGAGGGAAACTGTCCGGTAATAAAACGTCACAGTGGCTGCCACGGCCGAGGCGCAGGTACGCGCCAGGTATGGGTTGAAGGCCCGCGTGTCACTTCTCGGGCCCTCGCCCAGCCAGGCTCAGAGGCTGCTCAGGTGAGACGGTAGAGGTGAAGAGAGTTTGGGTACTTTGCACAGAGTCTTGGCATAAGTAGTAGATTTGGGGATTTTTTTAAAGGCAGCTTTATTCATTCATTTAGTATTTCCCATGACCCTCCAGGTGTCAAAAGCTCTCAAACAAGGTCTCAAAAGGCCTTCAGCTTGTCGTGTGTTATCAGGCCTTACAGTCTGGGGAAAAAAAAAAAAAAGGTCACAGTTTTTAAACTCCGGATCTCTTTCACGCTGGCTTTGCAGAGGTGTTGACCTCACAAAAATTAGCATATGTCGTAAGCCATCTGTAGGGACAGTCCCATGGCACGGTGTCTTCTGAATTTCACGCACGTAGCTGACCTGGGGATGGCATGCTTGCATGGTCAGTTAATTGCCACACTGCCTGCACTGAAGTCCGTTATGCCAGTGATGGTGACATAGGTTTCGTTCCTCGCTTCCAACATTCTGTGACCGAGCAGGGCCTCAAGACCATTTGTCAGATAAAGGATCTGAGCGACCAGCGTTTCAAAATAATGACAAAGATAAAAATATACACGCTTTATTTCTCTCCGATCCGTTCTTGTATCTGTATGAGGTCAAGACGAGAAGGTCTTTTTATCGTAGTTTTATTCTGTTAAGCGATTAAGACGGTTCAGAAGATTTGCATTTGAAATCAGTACTTCCTACCCTGAAGGAGCCACCGTCTCCTGTACTCAGCACGCAGTGGTGTAGAGATGGCCACCCCAGGCCCCGACGAAGGTGACATGAACCCTGCTTGCAGTATACACAGTGGCCTTGAGGAGTAAAGCGTGGGGCTGGGAGACGACGGTGCTGGAGGGAGGACGGTCAGGTGTGGGTGGTGATGGATGGTACGTCTGCTCCCTGCCACCCCCGAGGCCTCCTCACCCACCCACCCGTCTCTGTGGAAGCAAGCCTGGGACTTCCAACACCTATCTTCCCCACAAAGCCCTGCTTTTCTGACTTTTTTGCACTAAATCTCACCTTTAATGAGAAGCAGCTTTTGGTATCAGCAATAGTTCTGACGCTTCCCCTGCCTGCTGTCAGGTTTGTGGCTTTTATTTTTATGTGTGTAATTGGAAAACTCCCTGGTGGGACTGGGGAGAAACATTAATGTCACTGCAGAGATGGGCTCTTGGTCCAGCCTATGGGAATGGGCAAGCTTCCGAAAGTGAATCCCATCAAAGAGGTGAGGGTCAGCTGGGCAATTTCCAGCATCATTCTGGTGGGACTTTGGTCTTTGTTCTGTGCTATTAGAGGAGGGTAACTGCCTGGGCACGATGAGGCCTCAGCCGCAAAGGGAAGCATAAAACACGTTTATGACCCCTGCGGTGGCAGAGCTGGTGGCTGCTTATGAGACCCAGGACCAGGACCTGGTTTGACTTTTACCTGAGGACCCACCACTGCAACTCCTTAAGTCCTGACAGAGATGTCCCTCCTCCTCCACCTTACTTCTTTCTCCCCCTCCCATTATCTTCTCCAAAATTGGGGGGAAACCTTCAGATTATACTCAAATTGCACACATACATATGCACACACAGGTACATACACCCACACACATACACACACACATACATGCACACACACTCAAGCACACACATGCACATTGACATACACACATGCACACCCACCTACACACACGTGCACACAATGCACACTCACACACATGCACATACACCCACAAACACACCTACACACATATGCACACACAAGCACACACGTGCACACACACACACGCACTCACACAAGCACACAGTCTTGTCTCTGTGGTCCTCAATCACTATTTTGTTGGAAAATTGAAGGGTTTTATTTCTCACTTAAATGATCCTGTAATCAAGTGTTGCTGTGGTGTGTGAGCACAGAAGGATGCTATCCAGGGAACATTTTTTGTTTTATTAACTAAATGTTACTTTTCAATAGAACCATGCAGGGTATTGGTGGTGCACGCCCTTAGTTTCAGCACTCGGGAGGCAGAGGCAGGCAGATCTCTGTGAGGTCGAGGACAGCCTGGTCTACAGAGCGAGTTCCAGGTACTCAGAGCTGCGCAGAGAAACCCTGTCTTAAAAAATAAAATTAGTTAATAAAAGAAACAAACAAAAAACCCCTGAACATCATATATCTGATTGAATTTTGCAATTACTGGTGGCGTTTTTCAAATTCTCAAATTTGGGGTGGCTAACTCTCACCCCAAATCTTCTCTATCGGGGTTTCTGGGTGTGAGGTCCAGACTTGGCTAGTTCGTGACTACTGGGAGGCTGTCACGTGCCCTGGGGTGACTACCACTGTGAAACATTTGCTTGCACAGGGGGTGCTCCCCCTGCTGCTTAGAATTAGTATTTTCATCACTGTAGTCATTTCCAGGGCTAATTCAACTCCCTTGCGCAGTGTTTCTGGATGCCTGTAAAATACCAATTGCTCTGGAAGCTGTGAGTCAAGACAAAGGAATGTGCTCCAGCCTGAGTTCAACAACGCAGCTCACCAACCATGGACCGAGTGCCTGCCTTCTCCCAGACAGGCAAGCATCTACCTCTTCATCCTGGGGAAGACTGCAAAATGCAGAGCTTGTGTGTGGATACAGAGCACAAAGGGTATTGATAAAACAGTACTCGCTTTTGAGCTGCCTCATAGGTGCTTGGGGAATGCTGCATCTCAACAAGCTGAAAATTGGAGGGAATCTGGAAGCATATCCTTAGAAGCAGCACCGCGGAAGGGTAGAGCCCCAGGCCCTCCCACATGCCAGCTAAGCGCCCTTGAGTGCGCCCCTTCGGGACCCTTCATTCTGCCCTGCTCCCACAGAACGAAGTCATCATAATACTGCACCAGAAGGGTTTGGAAAGGCAACGGACGGTTGTCTCCCGGGCTCCGTCCCCTCTCCCGCTCTCACAAGCATGCTTCAGTCACACATTTGCACCCGCAGTGAAATGTTGTGGGACATTTCGATCGCACTCCGATACCGCTGAGACTGTCGGCAAAGTCTGCTTTGAATCAGAGGGTGGAGCTACCTGCTAGCTGGCCAAAACTAGCCATAGAGGTTTTGGAGGACCAAGGACATATAGAGAGACACAGGAAGTAGTAGGGACGACCTTGGAAAGATTCCCGGCCCTTTTGAATCAAGGAAGGAGAGACAGAGGAGGTCGCTGGTTCCTTCTCCGATCCTGCAGGTTCTTACCCCATTATCTGATTCCAAAGTTTTTATTGATAAAGAATAATTAGATAAACACTTGGACACCAGATGAAGTGTCTAAATAAAAAGTGAAGGTTTTTAACTCTAACGCAGAAAAACTATACACAATAAAAACAATCATCACAGCCTGGTGATGGTGGTGCAGGCCTTTATTCCCAGCACTCAGAAGGCAGAGGCAGGCAGATCTCTGTGAGTTCAAGGCCAGCCTGGTCTATAGAGCGAGTTCCAGGACAGGCTCTAAAGCTACACAGAGAAAGCCTGTCTCAAAAAAACAAAAAAACAATCATTAGTAAAAATTACATTCACAATGTCTAGTCCATTTGTGTTTGACAAATTCAGAGAAAATACTCCGTTATCTCTCCCGTCTGGGTGAGTGCAAACATTTGTATCTAATTCATTTTCAATCCTAATTTGTACTGCCAACCCCAAACATTTTCTTAGGTAAACAATTTTAAGTTTTTATGTCTCTCAATCTTATATACTTTATACCTCTTTTGTGGTGCACATTAACTCCGGCAGGTACACACACACACACACACACACACACACACACACACACCACAAATAAACTGATAAAATCTTTTTTAAAAGAGTGTAGAGGTGGGGCTGGAGAGGTTAAGAGCACTAGCAGCTCTTCCAGAGGTCCTGAGTTCAATTCCCAGCACCCACAAGGTGGCTCAGAACCATCTGTAATGACATCTGGTGCTCTCTTCTGACCCGCAGGCATAACATGTAGGTAGAACACTGTACACATAGTAATAATAAAAATCTTAGAAAAGAAAAAGATTGTAGGGGTGAGAAGGTGGCTTTTTTGGCTCACAGGCTAATCCATCCTGCTGCCAGAGCAACGTGTATTGTTTCTCTGGAAATCAAACCCGGGCATCGTGCCTAATAGGCAAAGCACTGAGCCACTGAGTTCACGCCTAACCCCTGGCTGCTCAAAACACGGCCTCAGTACCCAGCGCACACTGACCCCGGAAGACTTGCCTCAGCCTCCCCGAGTGCCCGGACTACACCACCGCGCCAGATAAACAGTGCAAGTTCTGGAAGTTTTAGTGTAACAACTAACTCAGGTGGTCATCCTGCTCCATAGTGGTCGTTAGGTAGAAAACAACACACACACCACAAATTGCTTAGACTGCACAAAGTTAACTCTCTGGGATAGTGTGCTCTTTTCCTATCATGAGTTTGAAGACACCGCCCACCCCTTCCACTTCTGGGCACCTCTCAAAGGGGAGACCGGAAGATATGGGGCGGGGTGCTCACCGGCCAGCTCCAAGTTTAAAGAAACCCTGTCTCTACAACGCGGTGGCAGGGGGAGGGGGCTGCACAGATTCTCACCAGTTGAGGCACACTCTGCTCCTCTGGAGTTCAGCTCTCAGCACCCATGCAGAGCTGCTCCCAGCTGCCTATAACTCCACCTCCAAGGGAATCTGATGCCTCTGGACTTTCTGGACATTCATGTGCAAACACCCACGTAGAGACATACACAGAATTAAATGTGATTTGTAAATTGTAAAAAAAAAAAAAAATAATAGGCAAAGACAGCCTGACCTCCAAGTGTACATACATGAGTGAAGCTACACTGTACACACATGCATGAGCCTACAGTGTCACACACACACACACACACACACACACACACACAAGCAAGCCTGCACTGTCACACACACATACACACACAGAGACAGGCAGAGAGACCATTACTGTAACGTGGTCCTCATCTCAGTTTCCTGACCATGAGCTTAAATGGTTGGCAATATCCTACAGTTTTGGGCAAGTGTCATTCCAGGGAGACGAGTCTGTAGCTACAGCTACTGCTGTCTTCTGGCCTTGATGGCGCAAGTGGGCTAAAGTCCTAGGGCTGGAAAGGGCACAGGACAGGAGGAAGAGAGCTGCTGGCTGGACCCCTCCCTTCCGCGGGGCCCTGGGGGCTGTCACCTCTTCTGTGAGCAGCCTACCCTTTTCTTAACTTGGAATAGAGTAGCTCGGGGGCAGCTGGGTTACATGTGAATCAGTCGGACTACTCGCCAGAGAATTTGTTTCACGTTTCTATGCAGGAGCTCAAGCCTTTTAGTCAAAGTGTATAATTGCAGACACTTGAACTTACGTTGTAAAATATGCCACAAAATGCCAACTATACATAGAAATGATCACAGTAATAAAAAAAAAAACCGACTTGAAACAACAGTGTCCCACAGGGCGGTGTATATATGGGCAGATTCTTTTCCTCCTTGATTTCCAGTGTGGTGCTTGGCTGCTGTCTCCTTGCTGCCTGTACCATCGCGCCTAGCGAGTCTTGTATCGGATGCCGTCTCTATGGCAACATCAGAGTCATCTCATCCCTTTGCCTGCTGTATGATGTAAGTGTGGTCCGATGTTGTCGGCAATGAGCTTCACAGCTACAGATCTCATAATGTCTTTTCCCGATGAATCATTTAAAAAAAAAAAAAAAAAAAAAAAAGGAAAATACACGCATTTTCCCACTTTGGTCCAGTTTGGCTCCCCAAAGGAAGGACAAGGGGTGGCATCAGATGTCACTGAAATGCTTAGTTTATATGTGATGAAGGTTTAAGGGAGGCTTGCTAACACAGTATCCTTGCCTTACCTTTTCCCTCCCATCACTTATGCAGATTTAATAGAGTGGATTCCACTCTTCCTTCTCAGGACACCGTCTCAAGGGAGAGCCGGAACTGGTAGTGCAGTGAGGCCGGCTGGACCTTGCCGGGACAGGACTGCTGACTGCAGGACGATAAACTGGGGAGCTGGGGGGTGCAGACCAGTGGCAATGCCTTCTCCCAGCGGCCACAGCCGCAGCTGTGCCGTCTCGGCCATATCAGGCTCCCAGGCGGCCTTCAAAGAAACTCCTTGCCTGTGGGATTTCAGCAAATTATTTGCTTAGAAGCCGAGATGCCAGAGAAGCAACTGGCTCCTCTGCACACGTTCGTCGTGACTGGGTGTGTTACCTTAGGATCCCCTTCTTTTGGGGTGGAGGGGACCCGGCACTCCTAAGGGAAGAGCCAGCAAGCTGGCTGAGATGTGTGTAGCCAGCAGCGTTGTCTTTGCATGGGAACGCTGTCCGCGATCTCTGTTTGCAGAGCAGGTGCCCGGCGGGCAAGCTCTGCTGTGACCGGTCTACACTGGCAAGCATGGGGCTTGAGTAGCGACAGCTCTCCTTTGGGATGATCCCTCCTCAGCAGGGATGCCGATGGGCTCCGGGAGAAAGCTGAGGCAAGGCCATGAGCACAGTTTCCAGCTTTCCTCCACGTAAAACTTGAGGCTGGGGTCCCGGCCTGCTTGTCCCACCGCGGCTAACGCGTTTTGTAGGTGTGCAGACACGACAAACCACAAACAATCCTTCCTAGTCCCTATGGTGTTTCTACCGAGTCTGTTCAAATATGATGCTTTTAAGATTCATTTATTTGAAGCGGGGCGGTGGAGGCGCACGTCTTTAGTCCCAGCACTGGGGAGGCAGAGGCAGGAGGATCTCTGTGAGTTCGAGGTCAGCATGGTCTACAGAGTGAGTTCTAGGACAGGCTCCAGAGCAATAGAGAGAAACGCTGTCTTAACGAAACAAACAAACACAAAACAAGAGAAAAATATATTTATTTGTGTCCTGGTGTTGCCTGCAGTTACATCTATGAACCATGTTCATTCAGTGCCCATGGAGGCCAGAAGGGGGCATCAGATCCCCCCAACCCCCGGAACTGGAGATATAGATGGTTGTGAGCCACCACGTGGGTGC
This sequence comes from Cricetiscus sungorus, assembly GCA_030556225.1. Lineage (NCBI taxonomy): Eukaryota > Metazoa > Chordata > Mammalia > Rodentia > Cricetidae > Cricetiscus > Cricetiscus sungorus. Next base: position 4,907,425 of record JANBXA010000367.1, on the reverse strand, counting down.
TGGGAATGGAACCCAGGTCCCCTGAAACAGCAGCCAGTGCCCCTAACCATTGAGCCATCTCTCCAGCCTTTTAATGCATACTTTAAATTGTGTGTGTGTGTGTGTGTATGTGTGTGTGTGTGTGTGTGTGTGTGTGCCTTTGATGGAGGGGCGGTGGAGGGAGGGAGAGGCGCACTCTTTATGTGTCCCCATTCGAATGGGGAGGTCAAAGTGTGACTTTAGGTGACAGTGTTCACTTTGTCCCTTGCTTCTGTGGTCCACCACTGAGTACCTGTCTAGGTCAGCCTGAGAACTGGTCTCAGCCTCTCACCGCAATAGGGTTACTTTACAGAGCCCGTGCCTGGCTTTATGTGGGTACTGGGGACGTGAACCCTGGTCCTCACACTTAGACAACCAGTGCCTTAGCTATGGGGCCATCGTTAGACGGAAGTGATTAGGGGAGTGTGATATAACCTCTCTATAGGGAAGTGTGATATAACCTCTCAAGGGGAATGTGCTCTAACCTCTCTCTATAGGGGAGTGTGAAATAACCTCTCTATAGGGGTGTGTGATATAATCTCTATAGGGGAGTGTGATATAACCTCTCTCTATAGGAGAGTGTGATATAATCTCTATAGGGGTGTGTGATATAACCTCTCTATAGGGGAGTGTGAAATAGCCTCTCTATAGGGGTGTGTGATATAATCTCTATAGGGGAGTGTGATATAACCTCTCTCTATAGGAGAGTGTGATATAACCTCTCTATAGGGGAGTGTGATATAACCTCTCTATAGGGGAGTGTGATCTAACCTCTCTATAGGGGTGTGTGATATAATCTCTATAGGGGAGTGTGATATAACCTCTCTCTATAGGAGAGTGTGATATAATCTCTATAGGGGAGTGTGATATAACCTCTCTATAGGGGAGTGTGAAATAACCTCTCTATAGGGGTGTGTGATATAACCTCTGTGATCTCTTCCAGCTTTTGCACTCTAAAACTTTGATTCCAAACAACTGGGCTTCCTTCCTTTTTTAATTTTATTTTTATTTCATGTGCATTAGTGGTTTTGCCCAAATGTATGTCTGTATGAGGCTGTGGTCCCCTGGAACTGGACTTACAGATGGTTGTGAGCTCTTGTGTGGTTGCTGGGGATTGAACTCGGGTCCTCTGGAAGAGCAGCCAGTGCCCTTAACCACTGAGCCTTCTCCCCAGCCCTGACAACTGGGTTTTCATTTGCAAAGAATGTCTCAGAAAGTGTCCAAGGCTGTGTCGTCCTGAAAAACAACAACAACAAACAAACAAAACAAAGCTATGCAGTAAAAAGAAACTGAAGAATTTTTACAGAAACTCTTGTCAGCCCAGTTGCCTGGCGCTTGAAAGGCCTCAACAGCCCCCCCCAAACCTCCAAATCCCTCCCGAGGCTGTTCCACACAAAGCTAGCGGTTTGGTTGTATTTTCTTTCTTTTCTGAGTGGCATTGGGAGAGCACAAACCTACATCCTCATGAAAACAAGATTTCAGAAATACAGGTTGTGTGGGAGAATGTTAATTTTTAAACACAACCCCCCCCCACACTTCTAAACATGGCGTGGAAGCATTTCTTTGTTTTTAAACATGGAGTGCATATTTCTGTAAGCCACAGGAGAGCTCTGGTCTTGAGCTCCTACTGTTTATTTATTTTGCCATCATCTGACATGTCAGCGGTGTCTCCTAATGCCTTGTGTCACACAAAAGCGAGCGTGGTCACATTACATTAATGACGGGGCTGAGATCATATAACTGGAATTCTAGGCCCCTATTGCTACAGAAAACATGACCCTAAATCCAGCCAGCTTTGGGAGAAAAGGCCCCACAATTACGATGCAGCAACAAAGCTCATGTTATATACAATCTGATTGTTTCGGCGCTCTCTGCCCACCCAGTCTCATTTTTCCTGCTGTTTATATGTGGTGGTAAGAAGTCCAGTGGGAAATCTACCTTTTGGTATTTTAGACAAAATGCTCATTTGCCCAGCATGTTCTGCGGGGATAAAACTAAATAGAGCGGGATCCTCTTATAATCCAGCTATTTGAAGTTGGGCTAAGCCCACCTGTAGCTGTAATCACAAACCTTTCCCATATGTCTCTGTGGTCTCCAAAAGGGGTGAACGTCAATGTCATTTAAACATGTGCCCGGTCTCTCCAACGCCACATGATTTCTTTCTTTCCTTTGACTCTCTGGAGATTTATTCAGTGGGTCTCTGGGTCTAGAAGAAGGCGCTAGGCCTCTGGACAGAGGTTTTCCACGGAAGGAGTGACTCCTGCCCATCACTTTAGACAACTGCACAGCCAGAGCAGATCTGTCTGTCTGCGTCCGTGCGTCTTAGAGGCGGGGCCTGGGAGGTGCGCTCTTGTCCTAGAGAAAGCCCCCACCCTTGCCCCAATGTCCGTGGTGCCAGCAGCCTTGATTCTTTTCAGCAAGAGTTTGGAGGCAAGTGCTGCCGCTTATTAATCTGTTTCTCGTCTTGCAAATGAACTTTTCCGAGATTAGTGCTGAGACTGCTCTGACAGCTCTCCGTGAAGGCTCCGCGGCAGGATGAGATGGTTACACTGAGCAGGGCGGCTCGGACTTGTTATTCTTTGTAATTACCTTCATTAAGTGAAAGCATGTGTCAATCAACTTTGAACTTTAAATGTATGGGCAATTTGCAAGAAAAACGCATTTCTATTTCCTACAGGCCCATGTGTGCCTGCAGACGAGTGTCTATGAAGTCTGGGTGTTCGTTGTGGTGGAAATACGCCACTGCGTTTTTACTTCCTGTGGAATTTCCCCGTTGTTTGCACTTGGTACCTCTTTTTCTTAGGTGATCAGGACCTCTCACACACTAAGCTACGTCTCAAAACCTTAGGTGTAGAATGCACAGCTCTGCAGAGTGCTCCTAGCAAGGGGTGCTTCATAAATAGATGACCCATGCACGAGTGTGAGCAGATTTACTTTTCAATAAGCTTTACCCATTTTTTATTTTGTGTGCATTGGTGTTTCTCATGCATGCATGTAAGTACGGCCTGTGCTTGCCTGGCGTCCACAGAGGCCAGAAGAGGGCATCAGATCCCTTGGAACCAGAGTTACAGGCGGTGGTGAGCTGCCATGTGGGCCCTGGGAATGGAATCTGGGGTCTCAGCCAGTGCTCTGAGCTCCTGAGCCACCGCTCCAACTCCTGAGCACACAGTTTTAAAATAAAAGCCCTGGCAAGCATAGGAATAGATGAGCAACATGGGACCCCACTTGGTTTGGGTCATGTAACCCCCACCCCAACTCTAAGAGTGTACTTAGCTGGTGGGTTCCTTTTCCTACCTGTACTAGGCACACACCTCTTGGAATAATTTAACTAGCAGCCTTGAACCCCCACCTGCGATGGCCCTTGTCATACACCCCTCTCTGAACAATGGCCATGGGTTTCTGCCCCCATCCAGAATCCAGTTTATACAGTTTCTAATCAGATATATTCCCAATGTGCCCATGCAAGAAGAGACAGGCTCATCTGGCCTGAACAGCTACAGGGTGCTTGAGAATTAAGGCGAAACTGTGTCTTCAAGGAGGGAGTATCTCTGTATACCATCTTATGCCTATGCATAATTGGGCAGCCATAGGATTAAAATAAGAGGCATTTTGGGAAGGGACATGCTTGATAAAAAATTATTTAATCTAATCTGTCAATCAAAACAGAAAGCTGCCCCTTCTCTGACCCCTAGGAAAGAAAGCCCCAGACAACAATTGGGGTCTGTGGCATCTTCACTGATGGGCCTGCAGCTCACATGCAGTGTCTGCCCTGTTGCACTGTTGTAAATAGCTTCCTTGCCACTTTTATAAACTGGTGTGGGCTCTGATTCCATCTTTTTGAATAAGAGGCCAAGCACCTGGAAACACCTGACCTGGACCCCAAGCATGGGTGACACTCCTTTTTCCGTTGTAGAAAAACATTCACAAAAGCCAGGCATGGTGGTGCACGCCTTTGATCCCAGAACTCTGGAGGCAGAGGCAGGTGGATCTTGGAGTTTGAGGCCAGCCTGGTCTCAGAGGGACTTCCAGGACAGCCAGAATACATAGAGGAAAACTTACCTCAAATCAACACACACACACACACACACACACACACACACACACACACACACACACAAGAAAGAAAGAAAGGAAGGAAGGAAGAAAGAAAGAAAGAAAGAAAGAAAGAAAGGAAAAGAAAGAAAAGGAAAGGAAAAATTCGTGCTAAATTTCAGCTGCCTTTGCTTAGTGAGGCCGTAGATCTGGGATCACATTCTGTGTGGAACTCTGTACATACTGCATTCCAACGACAGTATTAGAACTCCATGGACTGTACCGGGCTTCACCCAGGCCAGGAATCTGCCACTGAAGTATTCCATGGAAGCATCCCAAACTTTAAAGAAGTGTTGCCCGAGATGCAATTCAGTGAGCAATATAAACCAACGCCCTAGTCACGGGTGGTGGTGCATGCCCAGCCCTAGGGAGGCTCAGGCAAGGCACGTTTAAAGCCAGTGTGGGTTACACAATGAATGGGGCTCCTACCTCAGAGAGAGAGAGAGAGAGAGAGAGAGAGAGAGAGAGAGAGAGAGAGAGAGAGAGAGAGAGAGAGAGAGAGAGAGAGAGAGAGAGAGAGAGAGAGAGAGAGAGAGAGAGAGGTGAAGGAGACAGAGATGGCTCAGCAGTTAAGAGCACTGGTTTCTCTTCCAGAGGACCCACGTTTATTTCCCCGAATCCACATGGCAGCTCACAACTGTGTGTAATTCCTGCTCCAGGGGAACAGACACACACAAGGGCAAAACATCGTTGTACATAAAATACAAATAAATAGGTTATGTTCTTAAGTGTAAGGAAGATAGAGAAAAGAAAAATAATAAAGCAGTGGGTGCCCCATTCACGTTTCATCCATTCGGCCAACCCGCATTTATGACAAACTGCAGTGTGCTCGGTACTATGGGAGATTACAAACAAACAAACAAACAAAAAACCTAACCAGACGCCGGTAAGACGATGTGGGAAAGAAAGCAGAAAGCAGCAGGATTAGTCCGACTTCAGCGTCCTTTTGCCGCTTGTCATAGCCGGCCACGTCCACCAGGGGGTGTTCAGGGACAGGAAAATGCGTGAAGGTGCTGGAGGGACCACTGCGACCTCCCGGACCCACCAGCCTTCCCACGCTTCTGCCGGGCACTTTCTCAGACCTGCTTTGGCCCCGGCCACCCCCACCCACCGCACACCCTCAGCTCTTTCCTCAGCGGGGTCCATCCCCCGGGAGCCTTTGTCAAAGGACACGAGCCCCCCGTTGTGTTTTCCCCTTCTCCTCCCAAGCGCGAGCTTGGGCTAACTCTTCTCGCTTGGAAACAGCATTGTAAGATGTTCTGGCATTTCTGAAGGGCTGGGCAGAGATCTCTCAAACGCCTCAACTCCGAATCCACGGTGACCCACACCCTCCTCCGGCCTTTGCAGGCAGGCGCTCACATTCACCCACACATCACTTAGAAGCTAAATTAAGGTTCTGTGTAACTTAGTTTCTGTACTGTTTGTCTCGGGTCACAAGTGGTGGCTTCTGTGAGCGTGGGTTTCTGTTTTATTGGCTGATGCACGCCCTGTTTTTCCCAAGGGATAGATGGCAATGTGCTGAAACCGGTAAAAGTCTATCAGGTTGCTTTTTGCTTTGTTTCATTGTTTTTAACACACAGGTATTTCTTGAGAATACCTTTGAGTCCCTGTGAGGATACATGCCTTTGTGGGAACGTCGGTTCTGTTTGAACTTTGCAGCCTCTGACGGGCACAGCTGGGGTGAGTGTTGAGCGGGCATAACTAGGCAGAAGTCTGGGCACGCAGCGAGCTAGCGCACGCACGAGGGTAGCGAGGCAGGTAAGGCTGCCACACCGCGTTCCTGAACCCCAGGTGTTCTCACTCTGCAGAGGAGGACCGTCCACCGAGGCATCCTTGCTAGACGTTTGGGAAAGCACCAGGTGGCCCTTAGTCTTCAGAGGTGGTTGGGGTGGGGGGTGGGAACAACAGAAAGTCCAAAACAGCCACAACGAAAGCCATGTGCCTTCCGAGGGCCCGGCTAGGAATGCACAGAAGGGACAGTGGTTCGAGAAAACTCGGGGAGCTCCCCGCAAGAGAGGTGTGTTTGTGGCAGGGGGAGGAGTGGGCTGTGAGTTGAGGGTCGGCCATTTAGGAGGAGAATCCTACAAAGCTGTGGGTTTCATCTGGAACAGAGGGGAACCCCTCGAAGTCCCTGAGGTCTTGGGATGGGGCTGACGTGGGGGCTATGTGTTGCAGGGGGTGGGCTTGGTTCTATGCCTCCCAGGCTGGGGCATGTAGCTCAGTTGCAAGACTGCTTGTCTAGCTGGCTTGGAGCCCTTGTTCCAGCCCCAGCACTACAGAAAGAGGAGCCACTGTGCACGACTGTGCAGGAGAGTTTGTGTTGTTTGTCGCCCCCCCCCCCACACACGACAGGAACTAGAGGTTTCTGGGAAGAGGAAACTCAGTTGAGAAAATGCCTCCCTCAGCTGGCTTGTAGGCAAGGCTGTGGGCATCTTATTGATGGCGGGTCCAACCCACTGTGGTGAGTGGCATCCCAGGTCTTAGGCTGCACAAGAAAGCAAACAGCAGTAAGAGCAAACAGCGGACAGTAAGCCAGTAAGCAGCACTACTATAATCTCTGCGGCAGTTCTGCCGTTATCCCTCTGTGATACGCTGTGATGTGGGAACACAAGCCAAAGAAACCCTTTTCTCCCAGGCTGCTCTTTGCCGTGGCGTTCCCCACAGCGGTAGAAAGCAGTGCAAAAAGCAATAGAAAGAAACCAGAACAACAGTGTGCCTATAATCCTATCTCCTCTACGCAGGGAGCAGAGGCAGGGGGATCAGAAGTTCAAAGTCCTCAGCTACATAGTGTGAGTTTGAGACCAGCCTGGGGCAGGAGACCCATCTCAAAAAACAAACAAACAAACAAACAACAAAAACAAATCTAACCAACCAACCAAAAAAACCAAACCACAAACCTTCATTTTCTCCATAAGAAGTACTAGAAGTTCCTCAGTCTCCAGGAAGTGGGGAGAATTATGGAGATCAGTTCAGGAGGGGAAATGCGGAGTGACATATAATGCATGCAAGCAGCACACACAGATGTCACTGCACACTCCAAAGCAAAGGGAAATACCTGTGACAACGATGGCCCATGTCCCTCCGCCTCTCAAGAACTGTAATGACTGAATACTCCAGCCAGCACACATGGCAGGGACTGTGTGTCTTCCCATGAGTCTTCTGTGGTGGTTAGACTAGGAATGCCCCCATAGACCCCCCCGGGGTTTGAATGCTTGGACCACAGGAAGTGACACTATTAGGAGGCGTGGTCTTGTTGGAGGCGAGTGTCACTGTGGGGGTGCTTTGAGGTCTCAGATGCTCAGACTAAGCCTGGTGTCTCAGTCAGTTCCTCCTCCCGAGGATCCGGATGTAGACCTCTCAGCTCCTTCAGCACGTCTGCCTGCAGGGCACCATCCTTCTCACCATGACGATAATGGACTAAACCTCTGAAACTGTAAGCCAGTACAAATTAAATGGTTTCCTTTATAAGGGGTGTCGTGGACTGGGCATGGTGGTGCATGGCTTTAATCCTGGCACTCAGGAGGTAGAGGCAGGCGGGTCTGTGTGAGTCTGAGGCCCGTCTTGTCTACAAACTGAGTTCCAGACATCAGGGCTACATAAAGAAACCCTGTGTCAAAAAACAAAACAAAACAAAACAAACAAAAAAAAGAGTTGCTGTGGTTATGTGTCTTTTCACAAAAATAGAAACCCTAACTAAGGCATCTTCTAACATGAGTATTTCAGAAATTAGTTTTCTGCTGTCAAAATTACACATTTTCTTTTTAACAGCTTTAGCATCATTGAAGTATAAAACAAGAAAAAAGAAAAAAAAAAAAGTCATGCTCTCTGGGATGTTTATCTTGATTGTCAACTGCACAAAATCTAGAGGGGCCGGGGAGACGGGCTTCTGGGCATGGTTGGGAAGGGCTATATGGGTTAAATAAATAATTCCAGTGGGAAGACCCGCCATTGATGTGCAGGGCACTGTCGCATGGTTTGGGGGCTTCCTCTGAACACGAGAAAGCGAGATGAGCATAAGCATGCGTCCCTTCTGCTTCCTAACTGGTGCAGCGTCCCCATCACGATGGACTAGAGCCTTGAACGTGAGCCAAGATAACATTTCCCCCTCTTATGGTATTTTCATGCCTTGTATTTTGTCAAAGCACCGAGGAAAATAAGTAATACCTAGCATCTTTTAATTATTGCTTTTGGAGACAGGACTTTGCTCTGTAGTAGCTAGGCTAGCTTTGATCCTGTGACCTTTCTCCCTCACTCCTGATTTAGAAAATTATCACTCTAAAACAGGGGTTCTCAACCTGAGGGTCACGACCACTCTGGGGTGGGGGGAGCCACATTCAGGTATCAGATATTTCCATTACAATTCATAACAGTAGCAAAATGACAGTTATGAATTAGCAACAAAGTAACTGTTGTTGGGAGTCCCGGTATTAAAAGGTCACAGCATTAGGAAGGGTGAGAACCACTTCGCTAAAAGAAACTCCTCAACTCCTAGTCACACCCCATTGTGGCCGACTCGCCAGGCATAATGTTTACAAGAATTTTCCATGTCCAAGCGTATGTCATTCTTATTTACAAATGTGCAATGTTCAGTTTGTATGGGTATACCACATCTTGTTTATTCATTCTTGTTGGTGGCCATTTGATGGGATTCTGTGTCTAGATATCTATTTTAATTTCTTGGGCATATATTTGGGAGTGGAGTGAACAAACCATGTCATTGACTCTTTGTTTCACGTTTGGAAAACTGCCAAATTTTTTTTTTCTCCCCCCTAAGACAAGGTTTCTTTGCAGCTTTGGAGCCTGTCCTGGAACTTTCTCAGTAGACCAGACTAGGCTGGCCTGGAACTCACAGAGATCCACCTGCTTCTGCTCTGCCTCCCGAGTGTTGGGATTAAAGGTGTGCGCCACCAGCGCCCGGCCTGACTAAGCCATCTTGTTGGTATAGATCTAAAACTGCAATGCCAAAGCATTCACTTTTGCACTAATGAAAGGCATTTTCTAATGCCAAGGCCTTTCAATAAGTGTCTGGCCAGGTCTCCTGGACACTATAAGATGAACAACCTGTGTCAGGAGGGAAAGCAGGATAAAGTTTAGGGGGAGGAGGACAGATAAGACAGAATGAAGAAAGGAACAGCTGAGGCGGGAGCAGGAAAGGGCCAAGCTCTCTCTCTCTCTCTCTCTCTCTCTCTCTCTCTTTTTAATATTTATCTGTTTTTATTTTATGTGCATTGGTGTTTGCCTGCATGTCTGTCTGTGTGAAGGTGTCAGGTCTTGGAGTTATTGACAGTTGTGAGCTCAAGGCTACTGATGTGTCTGTAGCAGAGGTTTTCTGAGTGTTTCTCTCAAGTGCTTTAAAGGCAGTGGGGTGGAGTACGTCCAAACTGTGTAGAAGGTGGGGCGTTGTGTCATCAGCTGTAGCCCATGCTGAGATTACTCAGGTCCCATCCCACGTGCAAAGCAGCTAGGAAAACAATTCACACTTCAGGTGCAGGGGCATCTGATGAAAGTGGTCATCGCCTGGGAGCATTCGGGGATGGGATGGGAATTGAGCCCACAGTCCTCTGCGTGCTAGGAAGTACACTTACCCACGAAGTTCACTGCTCCCCCTTATCCGCAAGTTGGAGATTCCCAGGGGTTTACTTGAGAGCAAGTTTAAAAAGTTCCGCAGGCGGGAAGCCTTGAGTGTGTAGCTAGGGTGAAATCCACTCGTGTAGACTTTGGGTTCCCTTGGCATTCTTGAGACACTAGACACTGTGATGACCTTCAGGTGCATCTTACTGCCTTTTGGGAGCATCTGAGAGGCTCAAAGATGGCTGCTTCTAACCCTTGCTAGGAGTCAGTGAGCTGACCAGGCCTGTAATTCTAGCACTCAGGAGACTGAGCAGGGTGCGTGCGTGCGTGTGCGCGTGTGTGTGAGTGCGTGTGCGTGTGCGTGTGTATTACATGCGTGTGCGTGTGTGCATGTGTGTGTGCGTGCGTGCGTGTGTGTATGTGCGTGCGTGTGAGTGTGTATTACGTGCGTGTGTGTGTGCATGCGTGTGCGCGCGCGTGTGTATGTGTGTGTGAGTGTGCGTGCGTGTGTGTGCGCGCGTGCGTGTGTGTCTAATTTGCAGCTATCCTGGGCTACACAATGCATGTCTCAAATAAAGCAAACAAACTAGGGGCTTTCCAGCCCAATGGCTCAGTGGGCCCAAGCACTTGCCATGCAACCTGAGTCTGATCCCCAGAAATCACAGAAGAAACCAAATGCCATGGGCCACATCTGTAGGCAGCAGCGTGATGAGGTGGGAGGTGAGGAGGTGAGGATGGACGACCACTTGGAAGCTTGCAGGCTCGCTAGGCTCAAGTGCACAGCACAGAAGAAACGAGGCATCCTGCCTATGTAAGTGCTAGGAGAGAATCAGCTTCCAAAAGCTGCCCTTTGACCTTTGAGCGCGTGCAGGCAGACAGGCATTCATGCGCGAGAGCATGCAGGCACGCACGTGTGCTTGCACACACACACACACACACACACACACACTAAGTATTAAAATATTAAAATGGAGCAAACAAAATGTTCTAGTGAATAAGAGATTCCATTATGTCTCCTTGGAGCTCGGCCAGGAGCCACACACTGTTTGAGGCCGTGGATCCCAGCTGCTGGGTTCTGTGACACTTTCTAGGTTGAAGGGAACAATCTCAGGTGGCACTGAGTGAAGTCTAAAGCAATCCAGGCCTCCTGGGACCCTAGAGCTTACAGTGAGTTGCCTGGTCTCAGGTTTGAGGGTGACTGTAGAGGTGAACATTCCGGCCACCAATCATCAGATAGCTTATCCATGTTCTCAGTGCTAATGCTCTGCACCAGATCATTCAGCTTTGGGACTCAAAGCTTCCAGTGACCTTCATGTGTCCTGGTGACTGGTTAGCCTGCTAACTGCCCTCTGTGCTTCTCTAAGCCTACTCTCACCAATAAGATGAGCCAAGAAGAAAAGTATAAAAAGAAGCCGGGTGTTGGTGGTGAGCACCTTTAGCCCCAGCACTCAGGAGACAAAGGCAGGCAGATCTCTGTGAGTTCAAGGCCTCCTTGGTCTAAGAGAGAGTTCCAGGACAGCCAAGGCTACATACACAAAGAAACCCTGTCGGGAAAAGTCAAGAGAGATAATGAAATTAACTAAAAATAAGAACAAGCCAAGCATGGCAGTGCACACCTTTAAACCCAACAAAAGCAGGCAGAGCTCTGTGAGTTCAAGGCCAGCCTAGTCTACATAGTGAGATCATGTCAGAACAAAACAAAATAAGATAAGAAAAAGTTCCCTAATCCATCATTCCCTCGCTCACAGATTTGAATGGCTCCCGAGAGGACACACACAGCACAATTCGGGTCCCTCCTCCTGCCCGCAGACTCTGCGCCACCCGGCTCACCCACGTTCCCAGCCTTTGCACTCACTGTTTTCTCCCCAAATCACCAGTTGATGCTTTTCTCTGCTGTGCTCTGCATGAACCTGTAACCCTCAAATGCAAAGACCCTTCACCAGCCACCTCTGTGTCCTTCGTGGTGCCTAGTAAACTCGAGCGTATTTAGGGACTCCTCAGTAACCTGTGCAATGATTTGAATGAGCAAAAGAATATGGCCGGCCGAGCTCTCAGAGCAGGTAACTCAAAAGAGCCGAGTAGGCATGTGGAGGAGGCTGACGTGGTCTCTTGACAGTTTACGCTTGTGCAAGCAGACCCTCCTGAAGTAATTTTCTCTTTAGAAAGGCGCCTCACACAGGCCCAGCAGTAAATTCACGGTGGGGTTTTTCTTTTCTTTTTATAACATAAGAAGTGGAAATCATATGAAAAGTGGCAACTGCCCCCTGGCAGCCCCAGCCCCCTGTGTATTAACTGGAGGGCGCTGTGATTTCTGCTCCCCTGCTGATGCTCAGTATCGGGTCTCTCCGGCTGGATCCGAAACAGAGGCAGCAGCGGGGAGTTCGGACCTAAGCAGCCTTTGTTTTGTATATCTCTCCCTTTACATGATAGAAGGCTTAGCGTGTGTGTGTGTGTGTGTGTGTGTGTGTGTGTGTGTGTGTGTGTGTGTGTGTGTGTGACCCACAACAGCACTGGACAGTGAAAACACAGTCTTGGTACGCTGGGTGGGTCGTCGCTAGTTCAGATGAAGATGGAGGTCTGACTCTATCTCCTCTGTCCACACTTCCTTTCCAAGAGCTCTCTCTTCCTCTCTCTCTCCCTCTCCCTCTCTCCCTCTCTCTTTCTTTTTCTCCCTCCCTCTCTCTCCCTTTCTCTTTCTCTCCCTCTCTCTCTCTCTTCCCCCTCTCTCTCCCCCTTTCTCTCTGCCCCCTCTCTCCCTCTCTCTCTTTCTCTCCCTCTGTCCCTCTCTTTCTCTCCCTCTCTCTCTTCCCCCCTCTCTCTCCCCCCTCTCCCTCTCTTTCTCTCTCTCTGAAGCTGCTCCTCATTACTCCAAACCCGTTGCTGCTTGTGCTCTGTGGTGCTTTTGTTGTCTTTACAGATAGACCCTCACACTAGATTACTTGAACATACATAAAATGAGGAAGAAAACAGTCACTCCTAGCTCTGCCACCAACAAAAGAGTCACATGATTTCTATTTTCCTCAGCTGGAAAACTTTAACATTTTACACGTCCCCCCTTACGATTATAAAAACAGTGTTTCTTTACTGTAGAAGTTTTGGACAATGGAAACTTCCAAAAAGCAAATCATAATGGTAATGGAGGATGATATTTTTGCGCTCTCTCTCTCTCTCTCTCTCTCTCTCTCTCTCTTTCTCTCTCTCTCTCTCTGTGTGTGTGTGTGTGTGTGTGTGCATAGTTGGCCCTCTGCATGGTGCCCTCTGCTGTGGAGAGGCTGTGGCTTGCAGGTAGCCCCTAGACGCTTTTTAGACCTAAGGCCCTAGTTCTGTCTCAAGGACCCTCTAGTGTGGTCCCCTTCTCCATGTCCCACAAGACTATCTCGGCTGTCAATCAGGTCCTGACCAAGCAGATGAAGATGGGTATGGTCTCCATGGGGAGGGTGGGATGGGGTGAGCAGGGCCTAGCCACTGCACTGAGGTGAGCAGTGCCCCGTGCTCGGGAGAATTCGTGTTTGGGGGATAGACCCACTGGAGTCTACATGATGTCCGGCTGTGCCCCAGCTGGAATACTGGCCATACTTAAGCCTGTTACAGTCATGCATCTCATAAAGACACTTTCGGTCAACAGAGACCACAAATAAGAAGGTAGTCCCTTAAGATTATATTCTTGGTGATATTGCAGCATCCTAGTTTACATGGGCTTTGTAACATTTGCATAATGATGAAATTGCCCAATAGCGTAATTCTTAGTATTTGTCCCCATTGTTAAGCTGTAGGACTCTTGTCTACCCAGTTTTAAAAAAAAAAAAAGAGCTACATAGTGAGACCATCTCAGGGGAAAGCAAACCACCAGCATACCCCCCATCCCCCCCCACGCCCCCAGAAAAAAGCAATAGGGATCAAACCCAGGTCTTCTGGAAAAGCAGCCAGTGCTCTTAACCACTACGCCATCCTGCCAGCCCTTACTTTTATAATTTTAACAGGGAATTTGTCTTGAGGTACAAACTGTAGTGAAGTAATAAGAGAACAAAAGTAGCCAAGGAGAGGGTACCCTTGATTTACTAACAGTTTCCCCCTTACACAGCCCTGCACTCTGCACACGCAGACACACACCTTGCTTAAGTGCTTTTATGATGAACGGCAGCATCTAATCATCGACCTCCCTAAATGTACCAAGCTGACTAGCCAGCTTAGCCAGGACCACCAGTCAGCCCCATACACCTGCTTAGCCTGAGAAGTAAATCCACCCATCAACCCACCTTCCAGAGATGGCTCACCGCAGGAACATCTAACCCCGGCTGGGGGCTCCTAGGGCCGGGTGCACCGACACATCATCAGGGTTGATGGAGTCAGCCTCGCTAAGTAGGCAGTGCCAGATTTCATTTGTTTTTCCCGTCTCATTTTATTTTCATGCTATGCTGTCTCCCAAGAAGTGGGCAGGGTAGGCACTGAGTTCACTTTTTGTTGTTTGGTTTTGTTTTGTTTTGTTTTTTGAGATATGGTTTCTTGGTATTATCCCTGCCTGTCCTGGAACTCACTTTGTAGACCAGACTGGCCTCGAACTCACGGAGACGCACCTGCCTCTGCCTCCAATCCCTTGAGACAGGCTCTCTGTCCCTGAACCTAGAGCTGGGCTGGCAGCCAGTAAGCCCCGAAGACCCTGTTCTCACAGCCCTACCATAGAGACGGAGATACGCACATCTAGTTTTTTACATGAGTGCTGGGGATTTGAGCCCAAGTCCTTACGCTTGCACAGTGGGAGCTCTCACCACCCAGTCCCCTGCCCCAAGGCCAGTTGCTGTCCCTCATGTTCTTGCTCTGTTCCCTCCCTGCATAGTCCCTGAGCATCCTGGACCGAGTGGAGGTTATCTAGCGATCAGAAAGATGGGTGGCTTTCCTATCTGTGCGTCTCCTAAAAGTCAGAGCGTGTCTGGAAGTTAGTGTGTCTGTCCTGTGTGAGCCCCACCATTATTGCCTCCAAACTTCTGAAGAATAGAAGCGTCTAGTCTAGAAAGAAGCGCGGGGGATGCTGTAGCCTCATTGCAGGAGCAAAGCCTGCCCTTTGTCTGTGAGAACAATAGCACAGTACTGCTGGGGAGGGTTTATGACTTGCCTCTTACAGCCCTCTATGACAGCGGAAAGGCAGGTACCTTTAGCCTGAGGGGTGACTGTGGAATTCACGGGGCTCGGTTAGAAAGTGCCCTCCACCCCCCAATCCCGTTGTGGCAAGCAGACAGCTCCAGTGAGCAGACCGGCTTTCCTTGCCTCACACGGTAAAGAGTCTCTTCCCGGTTCCTTCTGCCTGAAGTGGGAGTAGAAATTTGTTTTTGAGGGGGGGAAAAATTGGATTTGATTGGATCTATATTCCAATCAAAGTGCTTCCCAAGGTCCTGGGATCCCGTTTATTTGCAAATCCATAATTTACTGAACCATTTTACTTTGCTTGTAAGGGATTCGTGTACAAATTAACAATAGATTGTCTGGTTAATTTATTTCCCCTGCTGTTCTTGGATTGTAAAAGGGAGCGTCCCTCAAGATCGTCCTACTCATAAATACTCGGGGATGTCTCAGCGTGGAACGCAGGCTCCTTCTGCTACACTCGAATGACATGTTCAGATATCCAAAAGCAGATAAGAACTCGGTGAGCCCAGAAAGGCATGCGATGAAGCCTACCAATAAAACCCAAGCACAGGCAGAGGTTAGGCGCACAGCTCTGCTGTAGGTGCACACAGGGGCGTGGAGGGTCACCTGCCTCCTGTGAGGCTGGCGTGTGTTAGTGTGCACTTTCCAAGCTTCCTCGTGTGGTCATT
Source organism: Cricetiscus sungorus (assembly GCA_030556225.1). NCBI lineage: Eukaryota > Metazoa > Chordata > Mammalia > Rodentia > Cricetidae > Cricetiscus > Cricetiscus sungorus. Next base: position 4,891,937 of record JANBXA010000367.1, on the reverse strand, counting down.
GTCTCATGAACACACTGTTATTCTAGAGTAGGTCTTTCAAATCCATTGAGTGTGTGGGTTTTTCTTCCTTGAGAAAAATCAACACAGCTAGCTGGCGGCCCCATTACCAAGCCTGTTAGGGAACACAGAGCCCTGCACGGGAGAGCCTTTCCTAAGAGAGGGACGGACAGAGCATTGCTGAGGTTCTACCATTCCCACATATGTCCAGGCCGCGTTAACCGACTCGTGAAGCTTGTGTTTGAGATCTCCATTTGCATCTACTGGTGTACCCTCCCTGCTCTTAGTGACAAGGAGTGGCTGAAAGACTGACACAAACATAACTCCTTGCCCATATTTCAAGCCGAGTGGTTGATTGTTTTTTAAGATAAATCTTTACTGTGAAACTGTAGGAGAAGAGCTTAGGACTTTACTGAAATGTTTTAGTAAAATCCAGAAGATAAGTATCTTGAATTCCTTTAATAGCTGTTATTATCTGTTTGACATCTTATTTTAAAGAAACCGCTAAAAAGAAAATTGGGCAAAAGAAATGTGGACAGTTATAATCGGACTTGACAATCTCTATGCAGGGGAAGAGGTGACGCTGTTGTCCTGAGAATGAACGCACGCTTGCTCCTGGCCTCATCCCTCCAGCCGCGCGTCCGGGTTAAATGTGTGCACATCCTGGTGGCCGGAACATCTGTTTCTAACTCGATGTTCCTCTTGGCTGCCTTTCAATTGGATTTCCTCGAGCAGGTCCCAGGCTTGTCACCGCAGCCAGGGCCTGTTAAGCATCACCACTGGTCCTACATTAAGTGGGAGGTTCAGGCTAAGTTAATAACTTCCCTGCCTCTCTGACTGATTGCAGGGATGTTCTCTGGGACCACTTATCTTGTGGGCTCCTTGGGGAGAGTACTCTTTGTCTGCACCCCTGGGTGGAGCTGTTTTGTTTTGTTTTTTTTTCCTCCTCCCCAGAGTTAGGTGTGGGAAATCAGGGTTCACAGTCAATGGTGAGACCGTGATGCATGCTTTACTGATGCCTCTCCCTGACGGGGGTCAAAAGAGCTGTCTGTCAAACACAAAGCCTGTTGTGTCCTTTCTGCATGAACTCTGAGATATGCAATGATCCTCCCCCACCCTGAAAAACAAAGGAAAAGGAAGTATTCGTTCCGTGCAGTTTACAGGAGTTCCGTGACTCTTAGAATAAAAGTGTAACGGAATACGCTGACTCCTGGCTATGATTTAAATTGAACTCTCCCCTGCAAACCTCTGCTGCTCGTGGCGTGGCAGTGTGTCATCCGTATTCAGGGGATGGGGCTAGAGGCAGCTGGGTGTTTGTAAAGATGCTTAGAAATCCCTTTATGTACCCTAGTGGCCTCTACTTTTCAAGTGTAACTGCTGTCTTGTAAAAGGAACATGGCCAAGTCTGAGGTTAGACAAAAAAGCATTCGGAAAGGTTGCCCACCGGCGAGGGGGGATGACCAATTCCTTTTCCTTTTTTGGGGTGGGGGTAGCTCCTAAGGTAGCAAAGAAAGTTGGGTTCAGTCCAGGCCCTTATAACCTGGGGTTGACTCTTCTGGGAGACTCAGAATCCCGACATACTTAGAGAAGTGGGCGCCTGTTGCAAAATTTGAAGATATTCCTTGAGGCAGATGTCCATAGGAATTCCCTACCCCCCTTTGCCAAAACTTGCCATGGTTTTGCAAAATGCAAGACGGACATGGGGTAACTTACCGCTGGACCCCGAGTAGCCAGGTGGGGTATTGAAACCCAGGCAGTAGGGCAGTCTGTGAGGATCTTTCATTGCATGTGGGGTTCTCCTTTTGAAAGAGGCTGTAGTGGTGGGCGGGAAATAGATGTTATCAGGCCATTACTGGCTCTGACTAAGTGTGACCAGGCCGATTCTTTTTTGTTCTGTTTTTTAGCTCTGTCTTTTGCTTAGCAAGCATGCAAAACATTTCTGAAAAAGAATCCACTTTGTCATTACATTTGGATTTTAAATGGAAGGATTCCTTTGTGATTTGGATGACAGAATCAGGGAGGAAGTCTAAGTTTGGGGTGAGCCTGAGTTCCCTAGCTGGCAGAAAGATAGAAAAGCAGGGGCTCTGGCCACCAGCGTTTCTGGAGAGTGCGCAGGCCAGGGCTGGCAGAGATGGCACTCGCTGGCGTCACTCGAATACTTTTCTGGACACTCAGGAGAATGCCACCTCCCTTATTCTGGGCTGCCTCGTTGTCACCAAGCTGAGCCGCCCAGCCTGTACAAGCTCATCAGCTCAGCAGTGTCTGTGTAAGGGAAGTCTGAGGTCCACCCTTGTCTCCTTCCCTCCCTCCCTTCGGTTCCTACTGGTGTCATTCCCTTATAAACAGGAAATGTGTTGTCTATAAATATAGGGCGGAGCTAAGAAGTAACTCAAAGACGGGCTGGGGAGTGCATAAGTGTGCTTGCTATAGCTTGAGGGCTTGAGTTCAAATCCCTGGAGCCCATTTTAAAAGCTGGACATGGTTGAGCGCACCTATAAAACACCCCTCCAAGCGCTGGCAGGGTGAGGGGGCAGAGACAGCAGGATAGCTGGGGCGACCTAAGGAGAAAGAGCCGCACAGCAGGGCGCTAGCCTCCTGTGACACCTGTGCATGTAACATGCACAGCTCCCACACTCGCACACACTCGCATTCCTGTGCATGTAACATGCACAGCTCCCACACTCGCACACACTCGCATTCCTGTGCACACACTATTTTTTTTAAGTTAAAAAAACAAAAAGGAGAGGCTTTGACAAAAGACAACACAGGATATGAAGCCACGCAAAACTGCAGTGTCAGCCCTCGGCTCCGCAGAAGTCTGAGAGCCTAGGGGCAGAGGGACAAGGGGACGGAGTACCAAGCCACGCAGCAAATGTGATCTGAACGATTTCAGGGCCGTCCACATTGTCTGACGTGGGCAGAAGAGACGGCTCAGTGGTTAAGGGCCCCTACTGTTCTTGCAGAGGACCCTGGTTCAACTCCCCGCATCCACACGGTAGGAAATGTGACACCCTCTCCAGCCCTCCAAGGCTACATATACTTACATAGCGTCCAGGCAAAGCACCCACACACATAAAGTTCAAAAAGTAAAAGCAGTAGCTCCAAGGCTTTGAAAGGGGTGATTGTGCAACGTCGCGCTAACCGGTGTGGCCCTGTGACCCGGAGAGTTTTCCACCTTCCAGTTTGGACAGGTGCGACAATATGTGTGACGGTCACACAGCAACCCCATGAGCAAATCAGGCTATTTCCAGACCTGGCAGAGGAGGGGCTGCTGGGGCAGACGTTCATGCGAGGCTCGAGAACTTCCCAACTCGTCTTTACGGATGTTTTGCTCTAAAGGACTTAAGTATACTGCATGTGTAATTCCACTGACAGCACGGGCTTCTGCTTTTATCATCGCTGTCCAGTGCAGGGCCTCCTCCCACACAAGTTTTCTTTCCCTCTTAGCATTCTGTCATATCATATACAGCCTTTGCTGCAATCTCAGATAGAGTTATATGTGCATACATAGTGGCATATTGAGTCTCAGGCCTTGTTTTGTTTGTTCGTTTAGTAAAGCACTTGATTATGTCACATTCCTCGACCCAAACAAGATTGTTAAGAGCAATGTAGTGTCCCATGAAAATGTTGTAGAATTTCCCTGTAGTTGGATTTTGATCCCACATTTTATAGGCACGTTTGTAACTCGGGATTGTCTCTGTTGTGGTCCAGAGTCTGTAGGAGAAATCGAAGAATCTAAGGTCTCTCTTCTGGACCACAGAAATGAGTGGAGTCTCCCCCCCCCTCTCTCTCTCCCTCTCTCTCTCTCTCCCTCTGTCCCTCTGTCCTTCTCTCTCTCTCTTTCTCTCTCCCTCTTCCTCTCCCCCCTCTCTCTCCCTCTCTCTCTCCCTCTCTCTCTCCCCTCCTTCTCTCCTCTCTGTGTCTCTGTCACTATCTCTGTTTTAAGGTAGCCCAGGCTGGCCTCGAACTTGGGCTGCCCCTGTTTCAGCCTCCCCCGGTGCTGGGATCACTGTATCCATCACTGGGCACAGATTGGACCGCTTCCTTTCACCGTTCTGCTTTGGAGAAGCTAAGCTTCTGGAACATTCTCTGAAGCTATGGAGGTGGGGTGGAGGCGCTAAGTGAGCTAACTGCTCAAGGGGTAACCATAAACAAACACCTTAAAAACAGAGTAAAGAACATTGCCTTCTGTTTTAGATTAATGTAAACACGGTTTCCAAAATAAAACAAACAAAACCTCTGTTTTACCACCTTCTTCAGTCACCCATAGGAACACACCTCAAGGGTGGCTGGCGGGTGGAATTAGGATAAGAGAGAAAACAGGGAGGGCGTAGTAACAGGTCTGTAATGACATAAAATTTATTCTGGGGGGTGAGGTAAAACTTAATGATTCATAAATAGCAAATTCATTATATTTTTAATACTCAGGTTATATTAACACCATATAACATCTTTACGGTACCATTAGTGCCATTTAAATCCCGCTTCAGCATGGGGAACAGGCATCTCCAAGTCTTGGCCGTGAACTGATTAGTCAGATAAAAATGTTTTTAATAAATATTATTGGATCAGAGCATGGTTGGTTGGGTCATAAACTGTCTCATAAATGCTTTATGTCATCTGTTGCACTGAATTTTAAAATGTTAGCAAATTAATTTATTTTAAAGGCCACATCAGAGTGAAAACAGTTTGACCTCACTGGGCCATCAGGCAGCGGGACAATATGTTACCTGCCATTTCTTAACCTGGGTGCCAGCATCAGAAGAGGTATTAGAATACAAAAATGTGGTATGGTTTGTTAAATAATTGTTTATAATTCGAATTAACTACCAAATTATGTGTTGGGCTAAGGTTTAATCTGAGGAAAAGTACCAGGTCATTAAGCTCTCAGAACAGATAACACTTTTATAATGTTGTGACCCTCTAACAGTTAACTAGAATATGCAGCAATGTTTGTTGGTAATGATACTTAACTGTTCTGAGGGGGCTTGCTCTGCATTGATTTTGGGCTCAATAACTCTTTCAAAGCTTCAAGTCACTCAGGGAAATGCCAGTCTTGGGTACGCACTCTCCCATGGTTGAGGGTCCCTCAGTTACTTGTTTCTCGTGACAACGCTGTTGCCCGATGCCTAAAACCACTTTGACGCCCAGAGATAACCGTGAAGGGCTTGGTATTTTAAGTGGTTTCTGAGTATTATGCGGAAACACATCATCTGGGGTTCAGGAGCTGGAGAGTCAAATTTCTCTGAGATTCAGACTTGTGAATGGACTGTCCCAGAACAGATTCCAGGAGGAGAAGTTCACATGCTCCAATAGTCAAGTATTTGATTGAGCTCCATGGCTGTGATATTCAATTTGCATTTGGAAAGCTGGGAAAACACAGCCATCTTGGGCAAGCTGGATGTGGCGAGCGGTGATTTGTATTATAGTAGCCTGGTAGCTGCCCAATGAACCATGTAAAACAGTTCATTAAAATGTTTATGTGCTTGGCTGGTTAATGCAAAGAGTGCTTTATTGCAACCTCAGTAACTTCGGGCTGCTGTTGGATCAATGTATTGTAACGCCTCAGACGAGCTTTCTCTCCAGCTCAGAAAGGAATCCAAACACTTGATTTTCCTTCTTGTTCCTGAGAACACACATCTTCATGGCTTTCAAGCTAATCTAGGCTTTCTTCTTTTTTTGCCTCTTTTAAAAATGTTTCCAGTTCATCTGTAGCGGATTTATGATACTTTTTGGACAAAGCCAAGGGGTGGTTGTCATAGAATTTAATCAGGGAGTGAGTAATTACTGCATTTTGCTTGAAAGTGAACTCCATGGAATTTCAAGTTTATTGAACACGCGCATGCACACGCGCACACACCTCATTGAGCCAAAAAGCAGATTTCTTCGGCAGCTCTTGTTTCCATGTAACCGTAGCACTCTTGGATTTGTTCACGTATTTTATGGCTATTCTGAAAATACATTTCAAGATATTAAAAATGTTTTGAAATGGATCTTTATGAAAGAATGCTTTTAAAAACATCTTTAAGTAAGTAAAATGCTTACTTTAATAGGAAAATCTATGAGGACACCTTCGCAGGATGTATACAACTACGATGTCATTGAAACTATTTTCCTTTATGATTAGTATTGTGTGTGTGTGTGTGTGTGTGTAAGTGCAGGGGTGTGCCTGCCATAGTACTTGGGTAGAGGTCAGAGGACAATTTCCAGAGTTGGTTCTCTCCACTGTGGATTCTGGGGATCAAACTCATGTTATCAGGCTTAGTGGGACAAACATTTTTTACCCACTGAGCCATCTCGCTGACCTCACAATTAAAATTTTACATGGAAAGTACTATTTGTTTTTGTTGTGAGCCTAGCCTTTAACGGCTGAGCTATCCCTGGAAAGTACTATTTATAATTCATCTATATGGAGTCATTCCATAAAAGGTTTACTTGGGAGGGTAAGATGGGTCAGTGGGTAGGGTACTCGCTTACAGCCAACACTAATGGTGAATGAGCTCGGTGCCCAGGAGAGAACTAATTCCTGCCAGGTACCCTCTGAGCTCCGCATGCATGCTAGTGCACACATGCCCACCCAAAAGTAAATGTTTAAAAGATGGTTTAGCTGGGTGTGGTGGGGTTTAGCTGGGTGTGGTGGCACAGCTCTTTGACCCCAGCACTTGGGAAGCAGAGGCAGGAGGATCTCTGTGAGTTCAGGACAGGCAAATCTACACAGTGAGTTCCCATACAGTCCGGGCCTACATAGAAAGACCCTCTCTCAAGAAGCAAAAAAATAAATAAAAATAAAAAATTTCAGAGAGCTATTGGTGTAGGATCTGTCTTCCCCTGTCCTACAAACCATTATTTATAGTCACAAGCCAACACGTGGAACCCTACAGTATAGCTTGTTTCTTTAAGATTTTTTTTATGTGTTTGGATGTCTTGCCTATGTGTATGTCTGTGGGCCACTTGTGTACCTGGTACCTGCAGAGGCCAGAGGATGGAGTCCCAGGAACTGGAGTTGCAGATGGTTGGGAGCCACCACGTGGGTGCTGGAAATGGAACCCACGTCCTCTGGAGGAGCAGCCGGAACTCTTAAGCAATAAGCCATCTTGCCAGCCCTGTACTGTAGAAACTTCCTGGATTTCTAGAAGTAGAAGCACACACTGCCAGATCTGGCATTTATTTATAACATTTTAAATTACATTTTATTTGTGTGTGTTCATGCATATGTGTGTCTATGCATTCACAGTGTATGTGTAGAGGTCCTGGGTCTTGAACAGTCATCAGGCTGGGCTGCAACTACCCTTTCCTCCTGAGCCATCACGCCAGCCCCAATCTTTGTTTTGTTTTTTTTTGTTTTGTTTTTGTTTTGTTTTGTTTGGTTTTTCCAGGCAGGGTTTCTCTGTGTAGCCCTGGCTGTCCTGGAACTCACTCTGTAGACCAGGCTGGCCTCACACTCATAGAGATCCACCTGCCTCTGCCTCCTGAGTGCTGGGATTAAAAGCGTGCAACACTACTGCCTGGCTTCAATTTTACTTTGTTTTTTTAAGATTTATGTATTTAATGTATAAAGTGTTCTGCCTGCATGTACACCTCCAAGCCAGAAGATGGTGCCAGATCTCATTACAAATGGTTGTGAACCACCATGTGGTTTCTGGGAATTGAACTCAGGACCTCTGGAAGAGCAGCCAGTGCTCTTAACCTCTGAGCCATCTTTCCAGGCCCCCAATTTTCCTTTTTTTGATTGATATACAATAACTGTAAATTCTATGGGGTGCAGTATACTGTTCCTATGTACTATACTGTGTAAGATCAAATTAAGGTAATTATTATTCACTCCTCTTCTTATGGTATAAGCATGACCTTCTGGTGAGTCTGAAATGCTAGCTATGCCTCCCTGTGATGTCACATAACCTCAGAAACACCCCTCCTGCCTCCCTATGATGTCATATAACCTCAGACACACCCCTCCTGCCTCCCTGTGATGTCACATAACCTTCAACACACCCCTCCCGTCTAGCCTCCTAAAAAAGATCCACCTTTAACAACCATTTGACTAAATTCTGCGTGTGCATAGATGTACTCTTTAGATTTTGGCGGACAGTGGGAGGGCGTAAGCACGTGGGGTAGGGGCAGATGCTGGCTTTGAACCTTGCTGTACCGATGGCCATGCCCTGCCCTAGGATGAAAGGAGAACTGGCCTAGTTCAATTGAGCTTCCATATCTCTTGACACTTCAAAAAGGGCTGAGGAGTGTGGAGAGGGGAAGCCTTGCTAACCATGTGTGGTTCCTCTCAGATCTAATTGCCAGCATAAATGACCCCCCCAGGCCTGCGGCATCTCAACTTGATGTGTATAATTGATAGGCAAACATTTTTTACAGGCTGTTAAATGGTAAGACCACAATGAAATGTATATAATGTTGATTAAAGTGATTTTTTTTTTTTTTTTTTGCACGAAAGGGTCAGAGACATTAACAAGTTAAAAGAAAGTGTGGGCTCTACCCTCATACCTCTAACCTTTGTTCCCGTTTTCTGGTAATTGACACCACATGTTTACGCTGCCTATTTTGGTCCAATTTAAGGCTGTTGCATTCAGCATATTTTGAAGTGTTGAGAGGAGAGTGTACCCACTGGGCTGCCCCCAAAGGGGGACTTCAGATATGACTGTGGCACGTGGTGAAAGAGAAAAATTAAAATGAGCCCCTCCAGTGTGTGCCTGGCTTCAAATCGTCTGGCGCCTAAAGGTAGACTAAGAAACAGTTACTCTGAGAAGGATTAAAATGGACATCCAAATGATAATTACTGGGTAATTTTGTTTTGGTTATAATTTGTGGTGTTATTTTTATAACTGACATGAGACGTAATGTATTTTTCAGGGTCCTGCAATAGCTGAGCGACACATGGAATCTGTCAGGAGGCATTTGTAGGGACAGTGACACAGCAAAAGGCCGTGTGCCTGTTTAAATGCTGTACACAGTTTTTTAAAAAAAATGTAAGCTCATGCATCAGAATCGTTTCCTAAGAGTAAACTGACGCTCAATGTGTGTCATGTGGCAAGCCCTCTCTCTGCCTAGGCTTTTAAAACTCTCTCGTTTTCATGAATGTGAATCTGGCAAGGGATTCCCCCCTCTCCCTGTGCCATCCCCGCAAGGCTGTGGTGGCTTCTGGGACTCTGAGCGATGGTTGTCTCAGCCCCTTCCTTACTCCCAGGCTCTCGCTCCTCATTCGCTCTTCCTAGGGTTCTGCCTATGTCTGAGATTTCAGTGGCATCAAGAACAAGACAGGACTTGGCTCTCTGTCCTTCGCTGGTAATGCTTTGACCTCTGCCTCAGCCACGACCTGGGGCATGCAGGTCCGGGACATGCAGACCACCCAAACTCCCCGCAAAGCCCCAGATGGCAGTTGCACGCGGCACTTCCCTTGTGGCATAATTTTGTGGAATTTACCTCGCCTCATCTGGCTCTGATTATTTGCTGACTTGTAATTGTAGTTATTTGTCTGAAGGCCTTATCTTCTTTGCCAGACTGTAAGCCCGAGACTCTGCCTGCCTTGGCCCTGGCAGCACCGTGCCCTGGGCGGTGAGGAAATCCTTGCCCCACCGAGCCCCAGTTAATCAGCCAGAGACCCAGAGTCGCCCACCAAGAATCCAGTTGCCAGCATCTGGAGATGGGCTACACCCCTGGCTAAACCTCCAACTATTCAAAACGAGATCACAGTTTTTTATTTCCACAGCTATGGAACCAAGAGGATCCATGATTTTAAAATTCCACCCTATCTGTGTCCAGAGATTTAAAATCATGGTTCTCTGTCATCTTCCGAGGTGGAAGCAGCTCCCAGGCTCCGCTGTAGCAGACCGAGGACGAAGGAGTTGGAATGATAACACATTGTATTAACTGGTCAGAGACCAGAAGCAGAGCTGTGGATGACGCACAATGTCCGGGGCCGTTCTGATCTCCATGGGTGTGAGCACAGTGACCCTGGGGAAAAGCCTACCAACCATTCGATTTCTTTCCCCCTACATCACAGGAAAGGGGAATTGTAGGTTCGGCCTCGCAGACTCTTTATAAGCATCTGTTTATTTTCTGATGTTCTTGGAGGATTATATAAGTACCCATATCTCCTTTTATAGGTTTCTAACTTTCTCAGTTTTCTTCGTGTTTTCTTCCGACTACTTAGAGATTTAAAATAATAGAATCAGCTACTGAAATAATTAAAATTGACGGTGTGAGGGGGGCCGTCTGTACTTTTCTATTTTGCTCTTTTTGCAGGAAAATAACCCTTCCCCCCTCCCCAACTTACATTTTTCTTCAATTTCTAGTTGCTTGCAGTCCTTGACATCACACATAATTGAGATAAAATATTTTCCAATTCAGAAGCTCTTCTATTCAGAGAAGGATCTCTAATATATGTTACAAGGGGGGGAGGAATCAAAAAACACTGAAGTTAAAACATGTTTGTGTCTTTTTTTTTTTTCCCCCATGACTAACCCATGTCTATTCTCTATGAAATTGATGTCAAAAAAGTATTATATATTTTCAGTACAAAATAGAAGGCTGCCCTCTGCTATCCTTGTCAGGACGTCGCATCCCTTTAATCATACTTTTCATTTCGGTACATTGAAATTTCCGTTACCAAGGACAACATCATAAATAAAAGTGTTTGTGAAATTTCACCTGCAGCTTCCTAACCCTGTGCATGAGACTAGCAGAGAGGTGGTCAAATGCGAAAATTTATAATCATTTATTGCGTACGGCTGAAGCAAGAAGGGAATAAAAGCGTGAAGGCATACATCTATACACGGAAGCTGCCGAGCTTAAATGAAAAGTAAAGTGAATTTCTGTGTCTTGTCATAAAGTAATGAGAAGCTAGAGCTTTTATTCATAGCATCCCCAAGATGCATTTACTCTCTACCTAAGCTTCAGCAGTAAACGCTTCCCTGATGTATTGCTTTGGACTCACAAAGAAATATTTGAGCTCTACATAATAGTATAGTTAGGAGAATTACTGCATGCTTGAGAAGATTCTATAAGGCTTTATGGCGGGTGGTGGTTGCTGTAATTTCATCACCATGTAGCTAATGTAGTACTTTAATATCGCAGGTTACTTTTTTTATTTACCATTTATTAGGAACTGACAGAGTCAATCATCTCTACATCATAAACAAATCATGGAAGGATTCCTGTAGGAACCTTAAAATTGCAGATGGATGCACTGTGGCCGTTTTTTACACGGCCTGCGTTCCCTGTAATGAGCTCACCCTCAAATGATTATTTAGATCTGTGAAATGTAAATCAGGCTACTTGTTCTCAGTCCATTGGCTAAAGAAAACCCGAGAACGTTTTATTCCATGCATACAATTAGCACCTCGAGTCATTTGTGCCCAGAAATAAGTCATCGATCTGATTTCACCGCTGACTGGAGGTGATAGCTGGGAAAAGGTGGACATACTTAATTGCAGATTCCTCTGGGGGTATATTAATAAGTGCTACTGTTGCATTAAGGTTGGATCGGTATTTCCTCATAAGTTTCTTTCTATAAAAGTGTGCTTTTTACACCTGAAGCTAACTAAATGCTGCCTCCTTCGTGCTTTCTGTTCATGTAGATTCTTCTCTCTGAATAAACAGAAAAAAATAGACGATGGACACACAGCTTAGTGACCAGATAGATCAAGTTGTGTTAGCATGTGTTAGCCAATGCAAAGGAATTAGAAAAGATGAGGATGGACAGACAGGCCTTTGTGCGGAGACTGTGGCTGTGGCACAGACTGACAGCAAACCTGGCTAGGTACTCTGACCTCGGCCTCTCTAAGTCTCAGTCTTTCCATCTGTCAAATAGGAGTGATGCTGGTTGTCCTGCTAACCCGTCAGGGTTGTTGTAGGGATGGAGTAACATACAGATAAGGTCTAGAGAGAAGGCTCAGGGTTAACAGCGAGTATTCTTGGAGAAGCCTCTAGCTGGCTCCAAGTCAGCTCACAAATTCTGTGACTCTAACTCCAGGGGACTCTGTACCTCTGGCCTCTGAGGACAACGGTACTCATGTGTACACACTCACACCGCCACACAGAGACACATTAAATACATCTTTAGAAGTAATACACAGCAAATACGTGTACACGGAATATTAGGGTTCCGGAATGCAAAAGGCATTCAATAAATGCAGGGTTCAGGGACCAAGCAGGCCTTTTAATATGGTAGTTTTTAAAATTACATTTTCTGCTATAGGCGTGTGTATTAGAAATGCAGGCTAATGTTATTTTAGATCTTATAAAATAATGATGATTTGGTTTTACTCTTCTTGTTTGTTTGAAACAGGGTTTCTCTGTATCTTTGGAGCCTGTCATGGAACTCACTCTGTAGACCAGGCTGGCCTCAAACTCACAGAGATCCTCCTGCTTCTGCCTCCCAAGTGCTAGGATTAAAAGCATGTACCACCACCACCCAGGCTTATTTATTTATTTATTTACTCATTTATTTGTTGAATTACAGGCTGATCTACAGATTGACTTCCAGGCTAGCCAGGGCTGCATAGAGAAACCCTGTCCTGAAAAACAAGAACAAAAACAAACAAAAATCCAAAAAGATTTATTTATGTGTATGTGTATGAGTTTGTGTATGTGTATGTGAGTGCCCAAAAAGTCCAGAAGAGGCCATCAGCTTCACTGGAGTTACAGATGGTTATGATCACCTTGATGTGGGTGCCGGAAACAGAACTCTGGTCTTCTGCACGGGAACATTCGCACCTAACACTGGGCTATCTCTCCGACCTCAACATCCAATTGTTTTGTTTGTTTTCAGAGGCAGGGTTTCTCTGGGTAGCCCTGGTTGTCCTGGAGCTCACTCTGTAGCTCAGGCTGTGAGTTCAAGGCCTGCCTCTGCCTTGGGATTAAAGGTGTGTGCCACCGTGCCTAACTTGGTTATGGAATGTTTATTTTAACTGGGCAAAGATGTGTTACATTTGTTTATGTTGCAGAGTATTGTTCTAACTGTGTAAAGGCGTCGCTTTTGTTTATGCTGCTTTTGTTTAATTGTGTATAGATGTTACATCTGTTTCACCTGGCCTGCCCAAGGCACCTGATTGGTCTAATAACGAGCTGGATGGCCCAGTAGCTAGGCGGAAAAAGGATGGGGGGGGCTGCCAGGGAGAGAGAACTGTAGGCTTGGAAGAAGGGGAGAGGAAGAAAGGGGCCGTGGAGGAGGAGAGGGACACACCCAGGGCAAGAAGTCAGGCATGGGACAGCCAGCCATTTAATCGGTGAAAGTGAGATTATACAGAAGAAAAGTAAAAAGCTCCGAGGCAAAAGGTGGATAAAGAGACACAGGTTAACTTAAGTTAAAAGAGCTAAGCCAGAAATGAGCCTAAGCTAGGCTGAGCATTCAGAACTAATAATAAGTCTCCATGCCATGATTTGGGAGCTGCTTGGTGGCCAAAAAAGAAAGCCTGGTACATGGCTTCCATTTTTTTTTTTTTAAAGGTTTTAAATTAAAAAGAGAAGTCTCTTCAGGTATATATTGAATGTGAGAACAGCTCTCCACCCCGGCAACCCCACTGTTCCAATTACTCCTATCCTGCCTGGCTAGGAGTTTCCCCTTCATTCCCCCTTAAAACCAGCACACTTCATATCTCACCTTCAGTGGAGATTTACTTCAGTTTTCCCTGTGGAGGCCAGGGTGTGTGTCTTACTTACTTTTCTATGGCTGTAATAAAACATCATGACCAAGGCAGCTTATAAAAGAAAGCATTTCATTTGGCTTATGGTTTCAGAGCGTTAGAGTCGGTGATGATGGCACAAAGGATCAGCTGAAAGCTCACATTCTTTTGTCTTCGCTTTTGTTTTTAGAGGCAGGGTCCCTCTGGCTGTTCTGGCACTCGCTCTGTAGACCAGGCTGGCCTCGAACTCACAGATCCACCTGCCTCTGCCTCCCGAGTGCTGGGGTTAAGGGTGTATGACACCACTGCCTGGCTAGAGCTCAAATATCTTGATCTACAACCAAAAGCAAAGAGAGAGAACACTGGGAATCACCAAGAGTCTTTTGAAACCTCCAGCCCACGGCCAGGGACACACCTACTCCAACAAGGCAACAGCTCCTAACCCTTCCCAAACAGGTCCGCCTACTGGGGGCCACGTATTCAAATGTGTAAGCCTATGGGGGCCATTCTCATTTACACGGCTGCAGTGAGGATTGGTGTCTCCCTCTATCACTCTCTACATTCTATTATTATTATTATTATTATTATTATTATTATTATATTTGAGGCAAGGACTCTTACTAAACCTGGAAATCTGGGGTTCAGTAACTAGATGGCCAGTGAACCTATCATTGCCTCCCTACACTGGGATTACAGGTACACCATCGCACACGGGTTCTCTTCTCTCTCTCTCTCTCTCTCTCTCTCTCTCTTTCTCTCTCTCTCTCTCTCTCTTCCCCTCCCCCTCCCCCTCCCCCTCTCCCTCT
>JANBXA010000367.1:4797500-4872500 GCA_030556225.1 Cricetiscus sungorus | reverse complement strand
GCCCTCCAGGCTCCTGGCTAGCTGCTTTGAGTCCTGTTTCTTGAGGGCTGGTGGAGTTGAGCACCGTTGTCCCCCTGTGTAAGTCATGGAAGCACCAGGATTTGGGGATGGTGGAGAGGAGGAAAAGATGAGCGTGTCAGGCAGTGTCAGAGCCTCACCTGTGTCTGTCCATCTGTCCTCCTGTCCCCTACCCTCTCCTCCCCTCCCCCCTTCCCTTCTCTCCTTTCACAGGGAGAGAGTATCAAGGACATGGATGTGGTCTCCACCACGTATGTAGACTTTGTAAGGTCTTAGTGATGGGTAAGGGGTGGGGGCTGGCAGCGTTGCAGCGTTGAGTGGGAGATGAGGAAACAGATAAGTCTTTGGAAACTTGGCGGCGAAGAGGAAGAGAGATAAGGCTGAAGGTGAATGCAAGGTCTAAGGGAGCTTTGAGGTCTGTTTGCGCGCTTTTTTTTTTTAAGATTTACTTGTTTATTTTATGTACATGAGTACTCTATCTGCCGTGTATGACTTTGTCGGAACCAGAGCCATGTGGGTGCTGGGAATTGAACCCGGGACCTCTGGAAGAGCAGCCAGTGCTCTTAACAGCTGAGCCTTCTCTTTAGCCCCAGGTTTTGTTTTTTTATTGAGAACAGAAAACCTTTTCTTAAAAACAGACAAACAAAAACCCACCCACAGTTTTTAATTATTTTATGCACATGTGTGTTTTGCTTGCATTTGTGTCTGTGCACCATGTGCCTGGTGCCTGCAGAGGCCAGAAGAGGACACTGGGTCCATCCCCTGGGACTAGAGTCTCAGACGGCAGTGGGTGCTGGGAATTGCACCCTGGTTCTCCAGGACAGACAGCCAGTGCTCTTAACTGCTGAGCCACGTTACTAGGAAAGAGCTGGGAGCCGGTTTAAATGTCTTTGGGAAGGTTCCAGCTGTTCCTAGAGAGTGGTAAAGGGAGTGGCAGGGGTTGGGGTGTGGTCCAGCAGTAGAGGGCTCATACTGCAGGCAGCGAGGCCCAGGGCCCCAGGGAAGCGGGGTTTGACCTGAAGTGTCAGGAGGGCAGGGGAGCAAGCTGCCAGAATGAACGAGGCTTCCCAGTGAGGAAGTGGGTGGTGACGAGTGGGCGGGTGTGGATCCCTCAGCCTCAGCCTCCTACTCTGAAAACAGACCACAGAAGTGCAGACGCCTTAGCTAAAGGAATGCGTGACACCCTGGTTCTAACTAGTACCGGTTGCCTTCAGACGTTCCCTAGCTTTCTGCTTTTAGTCTGGGTTCTTTCTTTCTTGCCTTGTTGCCCTGTGTGTTTTGGATTTTCCTCTTCCGTGGATTCTGGCATTGGTCCCTTCACACTCTCCTGCCTGAAGAGAACAGATGAGGGAGCCAGTCTCTTCTGTTGTAAAGGCCCACAGAACCAACCACATAGTTAACAAAATGTGTCCGCTGAGTGTGTGTGCTGCGTGTGCGTGCGTGTGTGTGTGTGTGTGTGTGTGTGTGTGTGTGTGTGTGAGAGTGGGGATGGGGGGAGCTGTGTGTGTGTGTGTGTGTGTGTGTGTGTGTGTGTTTGATTTACAAATTCTTCCCCATAGTAGACATTTAAAACAGCAACAGCTGTAATTTCCCTTTTTTTGTGTGGCCGCTGGCTCCCTCTTTCTCATGCGTTATCAAAGATGCTTCCGCCATTGGGCAGATCCCAATCCATAGGTCTGCGGCCTTCCAGTGGCCGTCACGGCAACTGGGCGTTTTATTTGATCCCTCCAAAGCCCTCCATTGCATTCCTTTACTTCCTGTCAGCGACATCATTCCTTAGCTGTATTTAGATTTAACTCAGTAGATCGTTTAATGCCGGGAAAAACAAAGTGGCAATTGTGATGGTGATTTTTTTTAAGGTGGGCTCAAGGAATAGAATTAGGCTACAGCTTGGTAGTTTACGTCGTATCTCAGTAAACCGTATGGCTGAGACTAGTACTAATTCATCACTGTGGGACATGCACACATAAGGTGAGGGTGATTTTAGTCTGTGATGAGAGCCGAAAGCCTGGAGATGACCGCTAAGGCAGAAAACCGGAATGGGAGGATGTGGCAATTTGATGTTCTTGACTTAGTGTTCAAAATTTACTAGTGGTACTAAAAATAATAAAAAAGAAGCAAAAAAAAAAAAAAAAATCATAACATTGGTATTTTAGTAAAATAAAAAAAAAAGAAGGAACAAAAGAAAATAAACATAGAGAAGTGCAAATAAGATGTTTTTTAAATACTCAGAAGACAGAAGCAGGAACATCACAAGTTCAAAGCCCGTGTAGCCTACAGCGTGCTTTCAAGGCTAGCCTGGGCAGCTAATCAAGATCTTGTATTAAAATGAGAAAGTGGGGTGGGGTGGGGGAAGAAAATGAAAATCAGAGAAAACGATGGAACTAGGGAGAGCCCCATTACTATTTCCTTCCTGTTTTTTTTTTTTTTTTTTTTTTGCAGCAGGCAAATAAGTCCCAACTTACTTATATGATTGAGATCATGTTCTGTACTTAGTGGCCCTGAATTTTACCTACCATGAGCAACTTTTCAAGATAGTAAGTCTTTGAAAGCTGGGTGTGGCGGTGATGTATACCAATAATCCCTGCACCCCCCATGCCCGGAATACCATAAAGGGCTTTATTTTGTTGTTGGTTAGTGTGCACTCATCCTAAGCTAAAGAGTCTTTTTCTTACGCTTCCTCTTGGGAAATCCAGGCAAGTTTTACTGCAGAGGTTTTGAAAACGAAGCGTTGGAGGTCTTTCTTAAGAGTTCTGTATTCTGAGATGCATGCTCATCTGGGCCCAAGGGGATGAATTTCTCCAGGCATACAAGTTTGGCTTGGAAATCTGTCGGCAGAAAGCACCGATGAAAGAGTTCCCTGAATAAAATGGCAACTGGGGGATTTTGCCGAAGCTGCTTTCAAAACACGAGTTCTTTGTACTGACGTAAGGAAAGAATAAATATTACAAGGTTTGGTTTCTGTATGAGTGTTCTGGGGGCTTTCCGGTTAAAAAAGTATTATTCATACGTTCTGTGCAAGTACGCCAAAAATATGCCTGCAGACGCATACGGGATCATTATGCCTCACTGCCCTGTTCAAGCCCTAAAACTTAGGCCACCTGCCTGGCGCCTTTTCAGTTTCACACTTTGAAGTGACTTCCAGGCAACTTGGTTCTGCATCAGCACTAAGTTAAAGGCTGCTAAGACACCTGTTCCCCCCCCTTCTGAAAGCATACCAGGCATCTCAGATCTAGGATGGCGAGACTTCACTTCTCTGCTTTTTATGAGGTCTGTGTGGGTCTTGTGTCCTATTTCTTACGGTGTAACTATGCCTTGTCACAAACCTACAACTCACGGGATTTAAAATAGATGCCATCTGACCTGAGTCTCAGGCTGAACACATTTCAACCAGGTTGTGGACGTTTTTCCAAAGATCAAACCTGAAGCATGGTTTGAAGAGCAAAATGTGTCTTGAAATATTTTTGTATTACGACTTTGGGGGTCCTGACATATTTTCCCACATGCTAACCATTTGAAATGGGTCGTAAGTTACCGGAAACCATGTTACACATTCCCTCCTCCCAAAGGTTATCATTTCAAGGCAAAATTGCTCAAACTTTAGGGTACAAAAGGATGGACCAGAGCCCTTGAGGAAATACAATTCCTGGCCACAAGAGTTCAATCTGCCTTCGACTAGTCAAATGTGTTTTTCCAACTTCTTCATCAATTCTCTCATTTCATATATGCATTTTTAAAACCCTCGAGGATATTCTCCTGTCCTGGTCGGAGACCAAGAACTAAGCTTGGGTAACTGCTTGCCTCTTAACGCTGCAGATGACAAAGGGCTGCTTGAGTTCAGATTCTGCACTACAGGGCCAAGCTCATTTAGGGCATTAGAAATACAGTCTACCCATGCGCAACAGCTGAATTCTCTTAGCAGGTTTTCAGTCTTTGTATTTCTATTCCTTCCTCCATCCCTCCAGCCCCGACCGAAATTTTCTTATTCTTTTCCCTTCAGCTCTCGCCTCTGTGTAGCTTCCCTACCCTCACCGTGACAGCCCTGGCTGTCCTGGAACTCACTCTGTAGACCAGTCTGGCCTCTGACTCAGAGATCTGTCTGTCTCTGCCTCCCAAAAAGTGTGTACCACCATGGCCCAATTTATAACTTTAAAAAAAAAAAAGCCAAACACATTTTAAAATTTTAGTTTAGAGGCAAATGTCTGATCAGAAAAATTTGACATAAAATTCTCAATCAGTAAGCGCCGGGTTCAATGCGTGCTTGATTATCCGTGGCGTTTGCACGGCTTCCCTCCATCCGAGAGAACTTTAGTATCCCAGAGGGATCAGCCAGAGCCCATCTTGCTGAAGTCCTACAGCCAACAGTCAGCTGTTCTGGAATCATCCTTCTGGAATCGGGCAAAGGAGATGGGAGCCCAGGATAAACTGCCGCGGCCCTGTCCCTAAAGTTGGCATTGATTGGCAGGCTGTGCGCATTCCCATGAGGCAGAAGCTGGATCTCAGCGGTTGCCTGGCATGCAGGCGCGCTGGGTTCGATCACACGAACACGGAGTGGTGGCTTTTCTAGCCCCGCTGTCCCCCAGGCTCCCCCACCCCTGCTGTCCTCAGCCCCGTGTTCTTCCTCTGCCTGGTGAAAAGGCTGAGCTATTTTATAGTCACCAGGAGACCATTCCAGGCATTGCCATTTGTAACTGTCTTAAATGATTCTATTTATCAGACGTAGAGAGAGACTGGAATTTTCCACTAACTTTATTTTGTTTTATTTTTTTTTTTTTTCTTCTTCCCCAAGGAGATGTCCTTTTATTTTACGGGGAAGGTGTTAAGTAGAATCTGATGCTTTTGAGGTGTTAAAACCTCATGAGAGAATGTAATTTTAAACCCGGACTCAGACCTTGGTGATACACCTCTGAAACAGGACGAGCCCACCCGAGATGATTGACAGGTGTTCTCACAGGTTCATCTCTCTCTCCTTGTGCAAATTCTTTAATGGAACAGGAACAACCGGTTCCTCTGAGGGCCTCGGGGGCCCGGCTTGCACCTCACCCCAGGCTCTCCTTCCTGCGTCAAATATTTACTGAGCATCTACTGTTTTGGATTCTGAACCTACAGCCACGGCAGAGGTGACCAAGTCTTCACTCTTAGAGCTAAGAGAGGGGGACAAAGCAAGTAGACAAACAAACAACAGTAAAAAAACAAAGCACGGGGCTGGAGAGAGTGCTCAGCGGGTAAGAGCAGCAGCTGCTCTTGCAAAGAAAGCGGTTCGATTCCCATCACCCACACCGTGACTCACAGCCACCTGTAACTCCTGTTCCTGGGGATCTGATACCCTCTTCTGACCTCCACAGGCACCAGGCAGACATGTGGCGAGCAGCAAAACATTCAAACAGTAAATAAGGTACAAATGAAAACCAAACCTACAAAAGCTCAGCCAACGAACACTATCGGTTATGGTGAGATGTAGTAAAGGGGTGAGGAGGCCCCGTGTGATTCCTTTTATAACTTCAGGACTCAGAGTCGCGGGCCTCCCGTTGCACACCTCACGCGTTCAGCTAGGACTGGCCGTCCAATCCCAGGGACCCTCCGTCTTTGCCTCCCCGGTACTAGGCCTGTAGCTATTTGCCACATGCCCTGGTGATGCTAGGGGTTAAACTTGGCTTCGCATGCTTGCACAGTACAGAGTTTATTAATGAAGCCATCTCCCTAACCCTAAAGAAAATGTGTGTTTTTGTATGTGTATGCTCCGGGAACGCAGGACATAGACCAGGCTGGCCTCGAACTCAGAGATCAGCCTGCTTGTGCCTCCTCAATGCTGAGATTAAAGGCATGTGCCACCACGCTAGCAATCTTTTGAGATTTCTCGGTGAACCTGGAGCTCACCGTTTTTACTGGAAAGCTGCCATGCAACCCTTGGGATTTGCCCGTGACTCCCCATGCAAGGGGCTGCGGACGTGGCTATATGGGTAGGATATCTGAATTTAGGGCCTCAAGCCCATGCAGCAAGCATTTCACTCCCTGAGCCATCTCCCCGACCATTCCTGGGTAAAGTTTTAGGTTACTTTTGCATTTTGCTTTGTGGTTTTACCAATTTTTACAATAAACAAATAGTTTTATATATATTTTTTTTAATTGGTATTTTATCCCAATGGGTGTTTTGCCTACAAGTATGTGAGTGTACCATGTGCTTGCAATGCTCAAGGGAGGCAGGAAGAAGGCATCAGATCCCCTGGAACTGGAGTTATAGACACTTGTGAGCTGCCATGTGGGTGCTGGGTACCGAACCCTGGGTCCTCTCTATGAACAGTCATTGCTCCTAACTGCTGAGCTGTCTCTCCATCTCCCATGAGCAAATATTTTTATTATTTATTCATTTTATTTATTTATTTTGTTTGTTTGTTTGAGACAGGGTTTCCCTGTGTCGCCGTGGATGTCCTGGAACTCACTCTGTAGACCAGGCTGGACTCAAACTCAGAGATCACCTGCCTCTGCCTCCCGAGAGCTGGGATTAAAGGTGTGCGCCACCACCTCCTGGAAACAAAGAGTGATGAGTTGTGACCCTCTGACTTCACAGTCTGTGCCAAATCACTCTGGTACTGAAAACATGGCTAAGTAGTCTACGTGGACAGATACGGGGGTTTTGTTTGTTTGATTTTATAACTAATTAAGTATATCGGGGGTGTGTGTTGTTACATCAAAATAACCAGTTTTAAGACCAGTGACAGAGGGTAAATTTGTTCACTCCATTGCCTCTCTTTTGAGCATCTCCATTTTGTAATTATCTTCGTTTGTATGGTGATTTAGATATAAATTCCTAGAAGGCAGCTCAAATGGTGAGAGGTTTTTTTTTTTTTTTCTGTTGCAAACTCCTAGAAAGGAATCTGAGGGGTTTCCCAGAGGCCCAATGATGCTCATATTCCCTGCCTCTCCCCCACCCCCATTACTAGATGGCGTAAGTTTAGGATTAGAGTAAGGGTGGGCTCATATGGACACACGTTCCTTAAACCTGAGTGAGGGCTTATTGTCTGCCGAGTAAGAAAATGCTCAGTGGCAGCTCCTGTTACTGTCTAACCCTTCCGCCGCAGCACTGAACAGTTTTTGATAACCTGACCTTTTTAAGTAACAATGGGGTCCTGAGATCTAATATTCTCATATCTTAGGCACATAATGAACTTTGTGTGTTCTTTTCTAGATTATGAAAAGACGGAGGGCTGAAAGATGCTGTCTTTCAGCAATGATGTAGCCACTGCAGACCTTTTACTTATTTTTTTTTAAATTATATGTGTATGAGTGTTTTTTGCCCGAATGTATGTGCACCCTGTTTTTGTCTGGTGCCCTTTGGCTGTGAGTCACCATGTGAGTACTGGGAATTGAACCCAGGTCCTCCGTAAGAGCAAGTAGTGCTCCTAACCAATGATCCATCCCTCCAACCCTAGCTACTGTACACTTGATGGTCACCATGGCTATGATTACCTTCACGGTCCTGTAAATAACCCCTCACCCATGCTCCTGTAAGCAGCCCTCAGCAAACTCAACAGGTCACAAAACAAACCAACAACAGGGATTAGAAAGAGAAAGGGGAACCTCGGGTTGGGACAAGGACAAGAGGAGGGTGGGGTGCGGATGATCGGGACACACACACACACACACACACGTATGAGGACATCACAGTGAAACCCACTGTCACCTATTAGCAATAGCATGGATGAGATGGCTCAGAGACTTGTCAAGCCTGGCAACTTGAGCTGGTTCCCCCGGGACCCACATAGTAGAAACGGAGAATTAATCCTGCATGTTGTCCTTCGACCCCCACGCAGTTGCCACAGCTAACGAACACACACTCACACTCAGCCATTCGGAAGTCAATGTAATATTAAAAATAGAAATACATCATACAAGAATGAGATCTAGTTTTTCTAACTATGTCAGAGTTTGAAATACAACTGTGAACATATATTTAGAACTTTTGTGAGTATTTTTAAAGGGCTCATTTATTTGTTACTTTTCAATATATGTTACATTTTATAAAATACATGTACTTTATTTGTTGCTGATGGGGTTGGTTTTTTGAGTTGGGTTGTGAGCTGCCATGTGGGTGCTGGGAATTGAACTCAGGACCTCTGGAAGAGCAGCCAGTGCTCTTAACCTCTGAGCTGTCTCTCCAGCCCCAGAAAGTAATTTTTGGAATAATATCAGTCTCATTGGTTGTCCCATGATTGACCTTGTGTCTGAGCTTGTGAACCTTCTGGTTGAGAACATTCTAGACTCTAGCCTATCTTCCTGAAGTAAGCTGACGTGGAACAGAATCCACCGAGGACTAGGCGAGTGTACATTCAGATTGGAAGCAACAATCCTGTTACTGGCATCCAGGCCTGTAGTAGACTCTTAGCCATTGCATCATGCCATGGGGTTTCCTCCGTGAATGTCCAATTAGGGACACTAAAACCTTTCATCTCTGTGTGTGTGGTATGGTGATGAATGCCCTTTCTCTCCCTACTCAGGCGGCAGAAGCAAATGGATGGCAGTGAGTTCCAGGTTCTACACAGTCAGGGCTAAACAATGAAGGTCTGCTCGTGCCACACGTGAAAACCAGAAGACAGAGCCCTCACCTTCCGCCGTGTTTGAGATCGGGGCTCCGTTCTGTTTGCTGGTGCATCTGCCAGGCTAGCTGGACCCAAGGACATCTGGAGACTCTCCTGTCTTTGCCTCATCTCATGAGAGGAGCATTACGTCTTATATGGTGCTACCAGGACCTGCTTGACAGGGGGTTTAGGGATTTGAACCTGGGTCCTCAACCTTATCAAACCCTTCACTGCTGACCCAACTCTCCATTTTTGAAAACTACAACGGTGTCTGTGGCAGTTTGAATGTAACTGGCCCTCGTAAACTCATAGGGAGGGGCACTCCTTAGGAGGTGTGAGGTGAGGCCTTGTGGGAGGAATCGTGCCACCGTGGAGGTGGTCTTGCTCAAGACAACGCCTAGAGTCACAGTCCACTTCCTGTTGCCTTCTGATGAAGATGCAGCCAGCACCACGTCTGCCTGCACGAAGCCATGCCCCCTGCGGTGATGACAATGCCGTGATCCTCTGAATTGTAAGTGAGCGAAATGTTTTATTTGTAAGATTTGCTGTCGTCATGGTGTCTCCTCATGGCAACAGAAACCATACCTAAAACAGTAGAGCTTGGTAACTTAAAAACTGCGTAATTAGTGCGGTGACTGAAAGGCTACATATCCCAGCTCTCCCTGGGTTTATAGAGGTCACTGTGACCCGTTAAGGGGCTGAGTACCATCTTCTCCTGTAGGCATTTTGTCAGTCTGCTCACTTGGGTGACAAAATGCTCCCTTGCTGTGTATAAACACAGTCCCACCCAAGGTCAGGCTAAGACTCTCTTTCTGCCTTCTGTCTGCCTCTCTGCAGCAACCTTAGTAATCTAACACATGCAAAATCCCACCCATAAACAAACCTGGCTCTCCCATGCTCCCCCTGGCTTAGGCTCAGTAGGGACAGGCAGGGCCACTGTTTGTCTCAGGAGCTTCTCTCCTTTTCCTGTCTGTCTCCACCCTTTCTCACCTATTGTCTCCCAGACCCAGTCTGACCTTCAGTCTGACCTTCCAGGCAGAGGTCAGACTGTATCCCTGCAGAACAGGCACACAACACAGCAAAATGCCTGACCAAGGTAACTGCGGATCTAACTCATGAATCTCCCGGGTCAGGTCTGGGAGCAGCTTTCTCCTCTCTGCCTTAAGATGTGCTCGGTTGACGACACTACAGACCTCACGCTGGCTGAGAAAGTTTGGCTGAAAATTCTAATTCTGGGAATTTTCCACTGGCCTCCACCACTCTGCTCAGATGAAGGCCCTGAGAACCTGATGTGGTTTTTTTTTTTTTTCTTGTTTTGGTTTTTCCAGACAGGGTTTCTCTGTGTAGCTTTGGAGCTTGTCATAGAACTCTGCTTTGTAGACCGGGCTGGCCTGGAACTTACAGGGATCCACCTGCCTCTGCCTCCCATGTGCTAGGGTTAAAGGCGTGTGCCACCACGGCCTGCCAGAACTTTCCATTTCTAATACCTAGTTTGAATCGAATAACCCCATAAAATGCATGATTCAAGGCCCCTCCCCATGATCCTTTTCTTTGTGATTTGGTGGCTGCCATTTCTGCTGGGTCTCCAAACCTATCTGTTCCTAACAGATAGCACAGAGCTCTTTTGCGTTCTGCTTTTGACCTACTTGTGTTCCTGCCTCTCCAAGCCTGGAGAATTCTGCTTGTGCCTTTAGAGGTAAAAGCATTCCAGGTTGTCTGCTCGTATCTGCTGACACACAAATTGGTTATGATGTTCATCTTCCAGAGACTCGGATGTCTCTCTGCTATGGATAATATTTCTCATGCTGTTCTGCTCCATCGAGAAGGCTGGTTCTGGATTCGGAATTCAGTCCACCTGCTTCAGACTCAAGCATGTTAGCTTAAAAGTTTTCTCCTAAGTCTCTGTCCTGGTCCAGCTGGTCACCTGATCTGCCAGAAAGGAGAGAAAACTAGAATTAAGCAAGGAATAGCCATTTCACACTTGAGACTAAGATGTGAGCCCATAAAGGAAACGTAACACTGTGTTTTAGGATTTATAAGTTCATTGAGTGTTCAGATGATATTAATTTGGTATAACATACCATGTATGCAGCTTGAATTCAGCTCCTATTTAGGAAAAGGGTATATGCCAGATGGACTCACCTAGGAGTGATAACCCTGTGTGGTTCGCCACCATCTTGACTGGTGACCTCATCAGAGTGGCACCAGGCCACGTGACTTTACCCCCATCTTGGTTAAGCTGACCATGTGGTATAAGATGGGTTGTTTTATTTCATTTTCCCCACATTAGGGAGGCAACGGCAGGCCTACCAAATAAGATAGACTGGATCGGATTTTTATATGATGGTTTTTTCCCCCTAAGAGTGAAAAAATAACAGGTGAGGATCTGCATAGGGGAAGGAGAGAACTGAATTTCAGACAAATTGTCCTCTGACTGCCATGCAAGCATTGTGGCACATGAAAACACACACACACGTGTGTGTGTGTGTGTGTGTGTGTGTGTGTGTGTGTGTGTGTGTGTATAATTTAAAAAATTTTAAAGAATGAGAAATAATCGGCATGTTACAATGGAAAAAAAAGAAGAAAGAAAAAACAGTTTCCTTTGAGAAATGGGAAGTAGATAGAGATCAGTGTGTGATTTCGTTGTTTTCTCCTAGAGCAGGTGGCTTTGAACTTACTGTTTAGCAGGGGAGGATCTTGCTCTTCTGAGCCCCTATCTCCTTCTCCATGTTAGGGCTGTAGGCGTGTCTCGCTCTGTAAAGCGTGTGCTTGTGTAAACTTAAAGTCAATATAATTAATGTCATCCATCAGATGGATCTAGGCATGTCTGACAGGCATGTAAGAGCATCTCTTACAATAGACGTTGGGTATGTGAAGCCTGTGGTGAATGTCATCACACCTAAAATCCTGTCAAGTGCCTATTGTGGGTGAAGGGGTACACGCGAGTGTATTTCTGAACATATTGGAGCTAGGCGAGTGTATTTCTGAACATATTGGAGCTAGCTAGAATCCCAGTATCTCAGAGCAATAGCTGAGGAAAGTATTTCAGCCTGAAGGGTCCTGACCCGAGGAATGTATTGCAGAGGAGAGCTAACAGTGTTAGTTACAAAGTAGCTCATCGTGGCCTGATGGTGGAACCGTTATCCTCTGTCCTTTTCAATGAGAAGTTCCACTGACAACTCTGTCCATGCATTTGATGCCTCTTACCAAGCCAATAGGATCAGCTGCTTCTTCTGAACTGGGCTCTCTGGGCAGAACCTACATCGACACCTAAAGGCCAATACTTAGTCATTCAGAGCAACTGTTACTTAATTTAACTACAAAGTAAAACAAAGAAGAATCCGACAAAAGCCTTTCTCATTCCTCGGGACTGAATGTTCTTTCCCCTGCTGTAAGCAGTAATATTATACTACAACTTTTGGAAGGGGGTGACTAATAGCCTGGGATTTGAGACAATTCAGTTGCTATTTACAGTGTAGAGGGGTGAAGACTACTCTGGAAATGTCTACATTACCCTCAGTTGCTCACAATTAAATAGGACAGATTGTGAGCTGCAGTGGGCCCTCTGCTCTTGTAAACTGTCTCAGTCTCCAGAGATCTTTGCTTGAGCATAACAATTTGCTGTAGCTAGGCCTGGCGGCCCGTGCCTTTAACCCTGCAGAAGCAGGTAGAGTTCTAGGCCAGCCTGGTCTATGTGGTAAGTTCTAATCCAGTTAGGACTACATAGCGGGGCTGTGCCTAAAAACAAACAAACAAATAGATAAATAATTGAGCAAGCAAGCAAAGAAATGAAGGCGATTAGCAGACACAGAGTATTTAGATATATTCAGTTAGCTTCTCCACCCCCTTTAAAAAAAAACAAAAAACAAAAAACAAAAGGTCGTATTCTGTAACCTAGACTAACCACTTGGAATCTGCCACCTTCCTACCTCAGTCTTCCTACTCTTAAGTATTAAGATTAAAGGCATGACCTACTACAGTTGATCAGTTTGATCTTTAAGGATAGATTAGATAAGGCAAGATAGCTCAGTAGTTAAGAATGCTTGCTGCTTTTTCCAGAGGGCCCGAGTTGAGATCCTATTACCCACCTAAGATGGCTCGCAACCGCCTCTAACTTTAGTTCAAGGGGCCTGGCATCCACACGCACCCTCACACAGATGGCATACACATAAATAAAAATCTAAAATTTAGTTTTAAAAGGGAATAGAGCGGATAAAACTGAGTTCATCTCATGAGTCTGTATTGCTATTTTGCATCTCAAGGGCTTTGTGAATGTGAGTAAAAAGCAAATTTAACACATATGACGACAGTCTGAAGACCAGAATTCCAAGCCAAATAACCCAGGCCACTTAAGATGCACGAGTGAGCGGAAAGGGAGGAGAGGATGTTGGGCCTGTTTAGCACCTTAACAGGGTACACTGTCCCTCCAAAGCCCTCTGTGTCACAAGTCATAATTGGCTATGGGAAAGGATTAAATGTGCTTTCTTTGGTTCTTACATTTTCCAGTGGGCCATAGTAATTACTTAGCGGTTATCTGTTCACTACAATTTATGGAATTCCACAGCTGAGTCAGGCAATGAGAGTCTTCCGTCCCATCAGCCACTGGGCTCCACTGTGTCCCCGGGCCAGGACGGTGCCCCTGAATCTCCATACGTGATGGGAAGCTAACAGATCTGGTCACACAACGGTGTGTGAGCTTCTGCCGCAATGTTAATTTGCTTTGTCAGGACTGGTAAATGGGTGGAGTAGCACCTTCTAACTGCCTGTGAAGGTCTCGGTTGTGGACAGGCTTCCTCAATAAGTAGCAGAGGGTCGGGCAGGGGCAGATGGCTCAGCAGGCAGGAATGTTTGTTGCTCATGCAGATGACCTGAATTTGCTTCTCCGAGCAGCCACTCGGGGGGGGGGGGGGGGGGGGGGAGGTCACCTGTAACTCCAGCTCCAGAGGATCCAATGCCCTCCTCTGGCTTCCTGCCTTGTCCAGAATCTGGCCCCACTGAACACGTGTGGCATTCACGCACACAGACGCACACACACGTAAGTAAACATAATTAAAATAGGTCATAAGGATAAAATAGTAATTAGCAGAGGAGTTATTCTGGGTAAGCCAGATGTTTTAGGTTTGGATGTTTATGGGCCAATATACATATTGTGTTTGTGTAATGTGTGTGTGTGTGTGTGTGTGTGTGTGTGTGTGTATTAAGAAAGAATTAAAATACAGAAAGGTCTTTTCCTTGATTTTTGCCATGTAGTAGCAGAGTTTAAGCCTTCTATTCTGTTCAAAGTTTCTACGTGTGTTTTATTCGGTTTTGACGGTTGCGATGAATAACCTTCATACTCCTACAGAGGTCACTGCTTTAGAGGAGGGCAGCTCCTGCCCCCCTGCCTCCACCTCTCAGGTACTGGGATTGCAGCTGTGGACCACCAGACCTGGCCAGCCGAATCTTGTTCTGTGTCGCTGAAAGAACATTTTTTGGAATCTCTTTTCTTCACTTGTGCATGTAAGTAGTTTCCCCCACGGTTAAAACTTTTCATGAAAATTATTTTTTTAATGTCTGCATCACGTTACAGCATATAATATATGCTACTTTCTTTAGCTTTTTTTCCTTTATTCAGTGAGGACTTTTCCAATGGTATGATTCATTCTGTAACTAACCCAGGCACCTGTAGATGAAGTTCTAATAAATAATAAACGTCTTAAGATATTCATATCGGCTGGGTGTTGGTGGCGCACACCTTTAATCCCAGCACTCAGGAGGTAGAAGCAGCTGGATCTCTGTGTGTTCAAGGCCAGCCTGGTCTACAGGGTGAGTTCCAGGACAGCCAAGACTACACAGAAACCCTGTCTCAAAAAAAGAAAGGAAGGGAGGAAGAAAAGAAATTCACATCAGTAAACTTTGAAAGAAACATGTGTTATTACACAAATAAAGTCATTCTTGATCATAGGTACTGTACTGGTCTGTAAGTATATTGTTTGTACAATGTATTTACTATCATCTTTTACAAAGAGGGTTTTAACAAATATTCAGAAATAAGGACAAAGCAGGGATGGAGAGATGGCTCAGTAGTTAAGAACACTGACTGTTCTTCCAGAGGACCTGGGTTCAATTCCCAGCACCTATATGTTAGCTCACAACCAATTTCAGGGGAGCTGATAGCCACTTTTCACCCTAGTAGTGGAACACATATGTGGTCCACAGACATGCATGTAGACAGAACACCCATACACACCCCTAATTAGAGAAACAACCGTCGTAGGATGATGATTGTGTTACATAGAAAGCTGGATAGGTACCTGGGAGCCTCTGTTCTGTCCTCGATCTCACTCACTCTCACACCCACAACGTGAGTGGCCAGTTCATGTGTCTGTAATCCGAGCACTGGAGGCGGAGGTAGGTGGATCAGGACTTTGGGGCCAGACTGTCAATAATTGTAATGTCGATAACATCATCACCAACAATGAGTAATATGTGAATTACGGGAACGTGAACTGTCCGTTTTAGTTGTCTGCCTGTCTGAAATCCAGTGCGCAGGATGCTTCATTCCTCCCTTCACTCGTCTCCTGCTGGACGCAGAATCTGGACCCAAAGCCCCTGCCCTTACCCATCAGTATCCCAGACACCCTGTTCTGTCCCTGCTCTGTTTAAATATCCACAGCTTCTTAGTCCCTGCATTTCTTTGACTTTCTGTATATAGTCAAATGCTATGACTTTTTTGAGCAAGTCCCCCCCACCTCTACTCAGTGTTTCTTTTTTCTCTTTTGCTGTTTAAAAAAATCATGAGTATTTATTGATTGAGAGGGGTTCAAGTAGCGTTCAGAGGTCAGCTTGCAGGAGTCAGCGTTTTCTTTCCTCAGGTGGGTCCTGGGGATCGAACCCAGATTGGCAGAAGTGGGGGGGCACGCTCACAGGCCCTCTTTTCTCCTTTAATAAGATTCAGAATCCCAGGCTTCCAGGGTCCCTTTAACATTCACCTTCCTGTTTCCTTGATGCTGGTGCTGCTTTCTTACAAACAAATGCACTTAATTGGAGGCTTCTGATCTGTGAGTCCTGGGGATAGGACCTAGAGAGCCCAGCCCTGGGGACCCTTCCTGTCCTCTCTCTCCCTGCCCTGGCTGCAGACGGGCAGCTGGAAGAGAGGCAGCCATCTTAGGAGGCCCTGCTTTTAGCTAGACTGGCTAACTAGGAGACTTGTAAACAAGTCAGAGCCCCAACAGAGGCTCACTGCTTGCACAGCAGAGATGGTGCTACTGATGGCCAGGCCAGCAGACCTGAACCAGGAACTCCTTAAGAGCTGGCCGAGAGAAGCTGTTTCATCTCATAGGGGCCATCGGAACAAAAGAGAAGCAACCGGAGAGATTGTTCTGTCCCCTTGCAGCCACCCTGAGGATTTATTGCGCAATTATTTATTCAGCTCTGATAGGTGGCCCAGTCTCTTCCCTTTCTATTTGAACCAGCTGGGTAAAGGTAGGGCTCTGCTATTTGCAAATGAGGGGGCGGTGGTTTATATACTTAAACTGTATTTTGAAATCCTTGTAGCTTAGATCTATAAAGTGGTGATACCCGAAACCATATCCAGTAAATCACTTTATTCATTTATTTAAAAATATGGAATGCTTCACGAAGTTTCAAGCCATCTTTGCACAGGGACCATGCTAATCTTCTCTGTATCGTTCCAATTTTAGTGTATGTGCTGCCGAATCTAGCACCAGCAGATCACTTTAACTTAAAAAAGAAAGAAAGAAAGAAAGAAAGAAAGGAAGAAAGAAAGAAAGAAAGAAAGAAAAAAAAGCAGCTGGGTGGTGGTGGTATATGCTTTTAATTCCAGCACTTAGGAGGCAGAGACAGGGGCAGATCTTGGTGGGTTCCAGGCCAGCCTGAGCTACAGATAAAGTTGCAGGACAGCCACTGCTACACAGAGAAAACCTGTCTTTAAAAAACAAAACAACCAAAAATACTACAGCTGAGCAAGTTGACCCATTACCCAGGAGCATCTTAAATTCGAGGCTAGCCTTGGCTACATAGTGATACCTATCTCAAGACACAAAACAGCTGGGCCAATAGCAGAGCACTTCTCTAGCATGCATAAAGACCCTCAGCTCTGTCCCCAGTAAGGAAAATTTAGAAGCAGACAACAGACAACACAATGCAGATTCCTGAGACCAATCAAGGACACTTTAGTGTGGCTTCCTTCCTTCCTTCCTTCCTTCCTTCCTTCCTTCCTTCCTTCCTTCCTTCTTTACTTCCTTCCTTCTTTACTTCCTTCCTTCCTTCTTTCCTTCCTTCTTTCCTTCCTTCCTTCCTTCTTTCCTTCCTTCCTTCTTTCCTTCCTTCCTTCTTTCCTTCCTTCCTTCTTTACTTCCTTCCTTCTTTACTTCCTTCCTTCTTTCCTTCCTTTCTTCTTTCCTTCCTTCCTTCTTTACTTCCTTCCTTCTTTCCTTCCTTCCTTCTTTCCTTCCTTCCTTCCTTCTTTCCTTCCTTCTTTCCTTCCTTCCTTCTTTCTTTCCTTCCTTCCTTCTTTCTTTCCTTCCTTCCTTCTTTACTTCCTTCCTTCCTTCCTTCTTTCCTTCCTTCCTTCTTTACTTCCTTCCTTTCTTCCTTCCAACAAAACATTGTGGCCTCACAAAATGATCTCTGATTGGTCTTCAGTAATTTCAAGTATATTGGAGAATGCAATCCATTCTGGTTTTTGCTTTTCCAGGCAGGCTTTCTAAGTGGAGGGCCTGTCCTGGAACTCACTCTGTAGACCAGGCTGGCCTGGAACTTGCAGAGATCTGCCTGCTTTTGCCTCCAGAGCACTGGGATTAAAGTCTTATACCACCAACACGTGCGTGGATTTTTATCATTATTATTGTCATTACTATTATTATCATCATTATTATTATTACAGGATGAGGGTCTGCTATGTGCTACGTATACATCTGATAGTGAGATAGTAAGTTTATGTTTGCCTTGGTTCGATAAACAATGTCAAATGTAAACCATTTACCGGAGAGATTGATATTGACCTGACTGCCACACCACTCACTGCAAAGTCACGAGGGAAGCAGGTATTGGAGAAGGACTTGACCAAAGACCACATCTGATTTAACTAAATCAACATTTCCTCCTCTGCCACTGACAGGCCAAGGCCACCGCCAATCTATAGCTTTGTTAGTTTGCCCCTCTGTGCGGAGGTTTTGATCTACAGAGCCCACTCAGTGCTCGGCTTACTGCTCTCTGAGTAGTGACCAGCCATGCTTCCAGAGCTTGTGTTCTCCAGGTCACCAGGAGCAACCCCCAGATGGTAAGCTGTGGGGGCGAGGGCACCAGTCGGGCTCAGCCAGGTCCTGGGGCTGCGAGCTTGGGGGTGTGAGTCCTCTGCGATGTGCATTAGTTTCTGCGACATGGTCCTGCCTCCTAGGTGTGACAGGTCGGACGTAGGTAACTGGAGCAGCGCCATAGTAACCACCGCTACTCACCAGAACGTTAGCTCTGTCAAGGGCAAGGTCAGTGTTGCGTTCATAACTCTATCTTTAGTGCCTTGACGTATAGTGGCTAGTAGCTGCTCAAATATAAATAGAATGGGTGGCTAAGTACAGAATCCCGTGGCATTTTCAGGTCCTTTAGTCTTTGATCCTACTATGACAATCTATCGGTCGCTCATACAGCGATTACCTTGTCCCAACGGCTAAAAAGTTCTAAGCGCTTCACAAATGCAGTTTACTGAACTCTGAGCAATAGGTACCTTCTATAGAGGATGACACGGAGGGACAAAGAAATTTTACTAACTTTCTGAAGTTGCCTGGCTAAATGCGGGAGTTAGTACTGGAACCTCGGCAGTCTGGTTTCTGAGGCTGAGGCCTGAGCCTCTCTGCTTCCAAGCATCTCCCTCCCGTGAACTATCTCAGCTGTTTCCATGCAAAACCTAGCAATCTGTTCGTTTTTATTATTTTATTAGTTATTTACATGTCATTTATTTATCTTATCTATTGGGTCACGGTCTCGCCACATAGCCCTGGCTGATCTGGAACTTACCAGGTAAACCAGGCTGGCCTTGAAACTCGGAGATGTACCTGCTTCTGCTTCCTGAGTGCTGGGATTAAAGTTGTGCACCACCACGTCAGGCAACACACACACACACACACACACACACACACACACACACACACACACACACACACTTTATCTAATTGCTTCTTTATAGTTTTTGTTTTTTTTTTTTTCTTCTGCTTGTTTCTGAAGGTTGATACTTTCTTTCTTGGTGATTGCTGGCTTTAACGGCCTGTACTTTGGGGATTCCCAAATCCATATCCCTTCCAGACATTCTCTCAA
This sequence comes from Cricetiscus sungorus, assembly GCA_030556225.1. Taxonomy (NCBI): domain Eukaryota; kingdom Metazoa; phylum Chordata; class Mammalia; order Rodentia; family Cricetidae; genus Cricetiscus; species Cricetiscus sungorus. The sequence continues at coordinate 4,853,595 of JANBXA010000367.1, read as the reverse complement.
GGGCCCACATCCTCACATTCACATCCAAAACCGGATTTTCTCACCTGTGATGAGACACCAGGACCCAGAGAAACTCTGGGGAGAAAGGGTTTATTCTTGCTTACACTCCCACATCACAGTTCATCATCAAAGGCAGCCAGGGCAGGAACCTGGAGGCAGCAGCTGATGCTGAGGCTGCCGAGGGGCGCTGCTCACGGGCTTCCTCCCCGAGGTCTGCTCAGCTTGCCATCTTAGAGCAACCAGGACCACCAGCCCTGGGGTGGAAGCACCCACGACACACTGGGCCCTCCCACATCAATATTAACCAAGAAAATACCCTCACGGGCTTGCTTATAGCCTAGTCTTACATAGGCATTTTCTCGACCGAGCTTACCTCCTCTTAGATGACCAGCTCTTTCAAGTTGACATTAAAAAATAGGCTGCACACCCTTCAGGAAACATGTATGCTTTTTCTAATTAATCCTCTAGGAAACTGTAACACTACCTAGCCCGGCACAGCAATCAGAATCCCAGGGCTACCTGGGTCCCCTCTGTCCGCCACCTCTGCTAGGGGCCTGCTGTTCCCACAGAGCATGTGAGGCTCGTGCACGGCCTCACTGCCACATGCTTTATATTTATCTTTAAATTTTCATCACATCACTTTCCCAGTTAATTCTTTAATGACCCCTCTCTCTCCTTAAAGACTAGCTGACTTCTTACCCGACATGCAAGGCCTTCATAGCCTGATCCTTCCTTCCCCATCTTCTGTCTTCCAAACGTGTTCTGCTCGGGGCACGTGCCGGGTGTGCTGGATGCCCTCCAGACTGTGCTCTGCCCGTAGTGGACTCTTTCTCTGTAATCTCCTCCCCCCCCCCCCCCGTGCCTCTCTTCATTCACACAGCCTCTCCTCTTTCAACCATCGGATCTTCAGAAACAGCTATGACACGTGCTCACTAGATTTGACTTCCTTCGCACAAGCCTTTGCCCTGGAAAAACTGATGTGTGGGCCACCGTGTGTGTGTGTGTGTGTGTGTGTGTGTGTGTGTGTGTGTGTGTGTATACCTGCTTGCATGTGTGTTGCATGCACGGGATCTTGTGGGTGTGCACAGTCGGAGGTTGGAAGATTTCAGGTCTTTTTCGACCACTCTACCTTTTTGCCTTGGCGTGGGGCTTCTCGCTAACTGGAAGCTGGCTGTTTTTGACGAGGCATGTGTAGTGATGCCTGGCTTTTATGTAGGTGCAGGAACCTGCACTCAGGTCTTTCTGACTTCAGAGCCACCTCCCCAGCCCTGCTACTGTTCATCTACCAGCTGGAAGAGTGCTTCCTGTCACCCTTGAAACTCTAGGGATCACCCTTGATCCGCAGTACTCCATAAAACCAGGAGTGGTAATAAATGCCGTGATCCCAGCACTCAGGAGGCTGAGGCAGGAACATGTGCTTAAGACCAGCCTGGGCACTAACTACATAGTGAGACAGACAGACACACAGACACACGGGAGTGGGGGGATCTTTTTCTTGACTAGCAGTGACTACATTATATGTATATTTTACAGATATACATATATAATGACAAAATTCCTAATAGCTATTTTGTGTCTTATCCAGACATCTGATTTCTTTCAGATTTTATTTTTAAGTGTCCTATTATATGTGTTGTGTGTGGTGCCTTTTTAAACATAGTTTCACATCCTGGTTTCAATTACTCATGGTTGACCCTGGCCCCAAAAATGTTAGTGAAAAACTTCAGAAGTAAACAATTCATGAATTTCCAATTGTACGGTATTCTATGTAGCGTGATGACATCTTCATTTATTTTTATTACATGTACATTGGTGTTTTTGCCTGCATGTATGCAGGGTGTTAGATCCCCTGAAACTGGAGTTACATATGGTTGTGAGCCTGCATGTGGGTGCTGGGAACCGAACCATGATCCCCTCTGGAAGAGCAGTCAATGCCCTTAACTTGGAGCTACCTGGAGCCACTCTGTCCTAGAGGTGCACCCTTCCTGGGTCCCGCACACCCACTCCACTTCTCTCGGCGGTCAGGCCCCTGTCCTGGCATTGCATCCTGCAGGGGAGCTCCTTAAGGGTATCTTGCACCAGTGTCCCATGGGAACTGGGGCATAACAGCACATTTAGGTACAGATCCCGTCTTCTGCATTTATAGAAGCAAGACACAAAGTGTGAGATGCATTGGCCTTAGCTTGTTGACAGTGTGTGCTTTTCCTGTCTTCTTGGCTTGCCTCCTCTCTTCTCACACTTCCCACTGGGAAGCCAGTGGTGAGCATCTTTCTGTATCCTTCCCCTCTTTACCCCCTTAGACTTGGAGTGAGAAAAGGAAGTGTTCATATATATATATATATATATGAGAACACTGGGTTCCAAGATGGCTTATCTTGACCTGAGCTTAATCCCTGGAACCCACACAGAAAGAGAGAACAGACTCCCAGATGTTGACCTCAGCCCTCCACATGTGTTTCCCGATGCCCCCAACACTCAGTAACTGAAGGAGAACATGTAGCATTCTTGTCTCTGATTCCTTCATTTAGTAACGTGTAGCTAATAAAGCACAGCTTTAACCCATTGTTCCAGCTGCCTAATGTTCCCAGGGATGAAGGTAGCACAATGTGTTCAGCCATCCCTTTGTCTGCTTTTCTGCCTCTGCGCCCAGAGCTTCAAGGACCAACTTCAAATGTACAGACTCGTTCCTGTGAGATGTAGCCCCCAGCAGGAGCTACCTATACGAAGTAGGTTGGAGCATGATTTATTTCAAAGAGAAAAAGAATAAAGAGATACAGCACAGTCAAAGGAATTCGGTAAATGATGCTGGGTGTGGTAGGACATGCTTCTAATCCCAGTACCCGAGAGACTGAGGCAGGAAGAAGGGTAAGACCAGCCTGGGCTCCAGAGTTAAAACCTTGTCTCACACACACACACACACACACTCTCACACATACACAGACACACACCACACACACACCATACACACACACACACACACACACACACACACACCACACACACACAGACACACACACACAGACACACACACACAGACACACACACACAGACACACACACACACACTCACACACACACATACACATACACACACCACACACACACCATACACACACACACACACACACACACACACACACCACACACACACAGACACACACACACAGACACACACACACCACACACACACACACACTCACACACACACATACACAGACACACATACACACACAGACACACACACACATACACACACACACCACACACACATACACACACACACCATACACACACTCACACACAGACACACACATACACACACACACACACACACACACACACACACACACACACACACACACACCACACAGAACACAAAGAAATTCAGAAAAATGATGATAAAATCTGACTGTGTGGTATGTAGCAGTCTTTGATGGGAAGTGTTTCCTAGCAACTGGAAGGCACACATCACCTAGTGAGAATTCATAAGCAAAGAACAGAAGACAGAACCTGGCCCATAGCTTGAGTCATTCTTACAAAGCGCGTTTCCTGTTTGGCTTCCTAGATGGGAAGGAAAGCTGGGTAATCTGAAGCACTCTTACTGGATCCTGAGCCCCTGATCCTCTGAGCTACCCATCTCTGAAGTGACCAGGTGTGTGTGTGTGTGTGTGTGTGTGGTGTGTGTGGTGTGTGTGTGTATGTGTGTATGTGTGTGTGTGTGTGGTGTATGTGTATGGTGTGTGTATGTGTATGTGTGTGTGTGTGGTGTGTGTGTGTGTGTGGTGTGTGTGGTGTGTGTGTGTGTGTGTGTATGTGTGTATGTGTGTGTGTGTGTTTATGTGTATGTGTGTGTATGTGTATGTGTGTGTGTGTGGTGTGTGTGTGTGTGTGGTGTGTGTGGTGTGTGTGGTGTGTGTGGTGTGTGTGTGTATGTGTGTATGTGTGTGTGTGTGTGTGTGTATGTGTATGGTGTGTGTATGTGTATGTGTGTGTGTGTGGTGTGTGTGTGTGTGTGGTGTGTGTATGTGTATATGTGTGTGTGTGGTGTGTGTGTGTGTGTGTGGTGTGTGTATGTGAATGTGTGTGTGTGTGGTGTGTGTGTGTGGTGTGTGTGTGGTGTATGTGTGTGTGTGGTGTGTGTGTGTGTGGTGTGTGTGTGTGTGTGGTGTATGTGTGTGTGTGTGTGTGTGTGTTACAGGAGGGGAGCTGGGAGTTCAGAGCCAGCTAGAGTTAACGCTGACCTGCAGTGGGGAGACTGTGTCTCTGAAAACAGAAAACAATGAAAACAAGCTGGTGTGGTGGTGGTGTCATCCTAGTATTTGGCAAGCAAAGGCAAAATACTGTGGAATTGTAAGTTGCCGGCTAGCCCGGGCTACATAGTGAGAGCCTATCTGGACAGGCCAAGAGTTGGACTAAAGCAGTAGGCAGAACTTTGTTAGGATGTTTGAGGGCCTGGCCTGATTGCTGGTGCTGTGAAACAAAACAGAAACCTGCAATGTACTTTTCTTTTCCCCAATTAAAAATTTTATTTTAGAAACAGGGTCTTGCTGGCTTATACTTTCTTAGGTAGCCAAGGCTATACTCACCCTAGGAACCTCCAGCTTCCTCTGAATTCTGGGATTACAGGTATGAGCTAACACATCCAGCTATAATATGCTTTTAGTAAGCCTGATATTTACTTATGTTTTATAATTCTTACTTTGAGGCAGAGTCTCACATAGCCAAGGCTGTCTGCAAAGATGCTATGTTGCTAAGGAGAGCCTTAGCTCCTGACCCTCTTGCCTCCATCTCCCGAGTGCAGGAATTACAAGTGCGTTCCATCACATCTGGTTTTATGAGGCTCGGGGGATCAAATCCAGGGTTCCGTCTGTACTCAGCTACATCCCTGACTCCACGAACCTGAATTGTAAGGGACTCACCAATGGCATTACTTTGAAGCTGGCGACTTAAACCCATGGATGGGTCTATTAAAGGCACGGAAAGAGCATTGCATAAGGAGTTAATGGCTCTGCCAGCCTGTCAGTGCTGTTGTCACAGCGCTGGAGCCAGCCACAAAGCCGCCTCTCTACATGAAAGAAAGTTAGCAATGCTGCCGCCTACTCTGCAGTGTCAAAGTGAGGGACAAGTGCAGTTATGCAAATCCAAGTGCAGTGAGAATGCTATCTATCTGTGCACTAGCATTATTTTACGTTATTCTTTCCCGAGTACACACTGCATATACACTGCCACCACCCAGCTGATTGCATCGCCAGGAAAGGATGGGTTACCACTTCAAAAGCACTGGCTTTGCAATATGGACCACAGAAGCACAGCATGATTAATAAAGACATGGATAAATGAACTGAAAACAGACTCTCATCAGCCACGGACTGTCAGAGCCTTGGCTCAGTGGATTTCTGCAAGTGTAGAGACAGGCACCAAGCTGCCTTGCTTTTCAACGAGTCAAAGATAAGTGAGAAAGACCTAGCCTGTTTTTCCCTTTTCCTTGCATCGCTATATTTAGCGCCTGTACAGTATCTGACGTGACTCTGGTGTCCTTTTCCTAGTCCTGGCTCTTAGCCACAAGGTACGCACCTGCTCGCAGGAATCTGGCTACACCTTGGGCGCTTCCTGTCAACTTCTGTCACTAAAATGCTGAGGGAAGCGAGGCTGTGTATAGGTTAATGCGTTTCTGTGAGTTACTTGAGTCTTGGCACACGTAGACACTGGCCGGAAGCAAACACTCATCGGTGTCAGAGCCTTTTTCCTCCTGGAAATGTGGCACTATGTAGTAAGACAGAAAGTGAGCGAGGGGGTTCCAGAAATCTCAGGGCCAGTTACAGACTGGCAGTCGGTTCCCTCCAGCTGCTCTTAAAGTGTTGTCTTTTCTCTCTGCTGGGTGTAAATGCAACTAATCATTATGACTCCAGATGCTAGTGCCCAAATGCTCCTGTTTGAGTCTATCCATGGAGGAGAGATGTGTTTGCCACACTGGGTGGGGGTTCTGGAGTCTGCAGAGTTAGACGTCAATACAGTGATCAGAACTCCAGTTGGCAATGCTGTGGGAAATATTCCACTCTATGTGGGGCCTACAGATAAATGGGCACTATTTTGTTTTTCAAGACTAGGTTTCTCTGTGTAGCCTTGGCTGTCCTGGGATTCATTCTGTACACCAGGCTATGAGTACTGGCTTTAATGTTTTACTTTCCCACTGCCGTGGCACCATCAGGGAGATTTTTTCAGAGAGTTGCGGAATCCCTGGGGTCAGTTTTCAAATTGGTGGTCTGTGGAAGCTGCAACTTCAGACTTGAGCGTGGCATGTGGGGGCCAGGGCTGGGGTAAAGTCTGTGGAGTGGAGATATAAACAAAGAGAAAGAGAGAAAGTTGAGCCTGGATCCTGTTTTCAAAACGGGGGGGGGGTTTAAGTATATGACAGTATAAGATAGGTGACAGAGACAGGCACAGAGAAGAACTCTGGGGTCACCCTCATGTTCCGCCCAGCTTACCAGAACGAGAGGGAAGACATGATTTTCTCCTACTTCTTCCTTTAGAGAAAACCGACCTTACAAAACTACATATAAATCATATGAATGGTCACATGAGGTTTTTGATTTTCAAGTTATAGATTTCATGCAAACAGCTGAGTTTCTAACTGAGACATCATCATCATTACATGAATTATGTAACATCGGGGGAGTCCAGGGAGTTCGATTTGATCCTGGAATTCATTTATTGCACAAAGAAAAATATTCCTACTTCATTAATGAAATGTGGGTGACCTAGGCCTAGCGGCAACTTGACTCAGTGGATAAAGACGCTTGGTCGTCAGCCCTGATGACCTAAGTCTGATTCATGAAACCCTCGTGGTACAAGGGGAGAACTGACTACAGCTGCCACTTGCTGTAACACACACCACTGTGGCACACACACAGTAAGCGTGTGTGTGTGTGTGTGTGTGTGTGTGTGTGTGTGTGTGTGTGTGTGTGTGTGTGTGTGTGTGTGTGTGTGTGTGAGTGTGTGTGTGTGAGACTGAAAAGGGAATTGTCGGCCGAAGAAGGATGGCCAGCTACCACCTTTGCCTGCTGAGCCATCTTGCTGGCCTGGCAGATTAGTTTTATTAACTTTCATGTGTTTGTTTGTTTCTTTGAGACAGTCTCACTGCATGGTGCAGACAGGCCTTGGACTCACTGTGTAGACTGGCTTTGAACTCAGAGATCTGCTTGTCTGCATCTCCAGTGCTGTGATTAAAGGTGTACACCGCACCTCCTGGCCTGAGAGTTTCAGTCTCAAGAATGACGTTTAGACCAGTGACGGCTGTGTATGCTTTTTAATCCCAGCCCTCAGAAGCCAGGGCCAGGCAGATCTCAGTGAGTTCAAAGCCAGCCTGCTCTACAAGAGTGAGGTTTAAGAGTGAGTGTACTTTACAATTTGTCTTATTTTGAGGATTAAACCTAGGCTTTCACACATGCTACAAAAGGGCTCTACCACTGCCCTGTATCACCAGTCCTTTCTGTAATTATTTTTTTTTAATTCTGAAGCAAATTACCTTAAATTAATCAATTGAACTTGAACTTTTAATTCTCCTGCCTCAACCTCCTGGGTGGCTGGGATTTCAGGCCTGCACCACCTGGTTCAGCTAGTTGGTACTTTTAAATTAATTAAACATTTCTAAGCTAAAGACTAGTAAGCACTTGTAGAATCTAATTAGATTGTAGCACGAAATCTAATAACAGAAAGTTTTGTCTTAACTCAAACTGATATTTTAAACCCACTGACCGAGTTACAAACAAAAGCTTCCCCTCCCCCCTCCCCCACTCAACTTTTTAGCAGAACAGAGAATCAAATCCAGGGCCTTGTGCCCGCTACGTAAGCACTCTACCACGAGGAGCATCTCAGCCCTTTTAAGTCTTAATTTAGGAACTGGAGAGATGGCTCAGCCTGTAAGAGTTCTAGTCACTCTTCCCGAGGATCTGGGTTCAATTCCCAGCACTTACTGGTTCACACATGTCTGTAACTCCACTTCCAGGGGATCTGATGCCCTCCTCTGACCTCCTGGACACCAGGCATGCTCACGGTACACAAGCCCACAAGCAGGCAAAACAATCATGCACATTAAATTAATAAATATAATATATATATTATATACACACACATATTATGTACAAACATACATACCCACACACACACAGGCTGTTCTTGGCAGCCCATACCTGTAATCCCAAGCACATGAGAGGAAGAGGCATATGGATCTCTGTGAGTTAGTTCTTGGACAACCTGGTCTACACAGAGAGGTCTTGTCTCAGACAAACGAAATCTTTTTAAAAGTTAAGTGTCACCGTTAAAGTCATTCGTCCTACCCGGGTGTAGAGCCTTAGCTTGTGATTTCAGCACTGGGGAGGAAGAGTAGGAGTTGAAAGCCAGCCTTGACTATTCAGTGACACAATTCACATTGACTGTCTTCTTTTGAAGTCTTCTTCATATGTATGAACATTTGCTTGCATCCCTGTTTGTGCATGTGTGCAGGATCCCCTGGGAACTGAACCAGGATCCTCTGCAAGGGGCAACAAGAGCTCTTAACTGCTGAGCTATGTCTGCAGCCCCCTGGTATCTAAATTCATCTCTTTAGTTTTGAAGGTTCGGAGGAGGCAGGCTATTTTTCCTGGTACTGGGGTTCAAGCCTTTAGCCGTACCCAAAGCAGGCAACCACAGCACCACTGAACTATGTCCCTGACCCCTAGTGTTTAATCTTTCAATTACTTTCCAGTTTTATAACATCAAAGCTTTTAACAAATATGCTGAAGTTGCTGCAGCCTGAAGCAGTACTTAGAAATATGAATGTCTAGTGCTATTTCTAATATTCCTTTGATGATATCCTGAGTTTAATTTTTCTCATCTCTCTCCAGAAACTGATACATTGAGTTTCCTAATTACAATTCCATGTAGTTGGCTGCTATTTTTATTTTCAATCACGAAAGAATTGAATAGCAGAACCAGTATAAGTGCTTGTCCGTTGTCACATAAATGCTCAAGGTGCAGCTTCTAATGGTGAAAAACGGGAAAATAAATCGACCTTGATGAAGTGTGTCTTCTTTTGTCTGTTCCCAGGAAAGTTTATTTCAGGTCTTTCCACTGCTGGAATGATTAGCGCTAACAGCTTTGCCTCTCCATTTTATTTCACAGGCTCTCTTCATCTCTCTGATATATGGGGTGTACAACACAGAGGTAAGTCTGCTTGGAGTAGCTCAAGGCTGACAGAGTGAATGAGAGAAATGACAGGTTTCTTATCTTGATAACTGAGGGACAGAGTTGGCTTTCCATATGCGTGTCTTACTGCCCTTCATGCTTGGACTAGCTTATGTGCATCCCAGCTTACCATTAAACACTGACACCCAGAATAAAGGGACAGCCTCATTTCTCACTGGCATTGACTAATATTTTAGTACTGCCTGAAGTTTTTGAATTTTCAGTGTTTAACACTTTGCTATACTTGACAGTTTCAGGGAATACTTACGTAGTTGCACAGGGTTAGAAAGGCACAATGCCTCCTCAAACTACTCATAAAACACAGTTTTTAACTTTTCCAGGCAGACTCACAGAGGCCGGTGTTAGTAAATAATAATCTTTATGGTTTTAATTGTGAAATTTCTCAGGGAAGTTATTTAATTACTAGAAGCCATTTAAAGGAACATTATGAGGGAACGGACATGTAACTTAAGAAAACACTATGTAAACAATACTTTCCATGTCCTTTGATTAAAGATGTTATCGACGGGCTAGGTGTGGTAGCGCACGCCTTTGATCCCAGCACTCGGGAGGCAGAGGCAGGTGGATCTCTGTGAGCTCGAGGCCAGCCTGGTCTAGAGTGCCAGCACAGCACTGATGTATAAATACCTCCTAAGGAAAGTTGCGTCTGCTTTAGATCTTTGCATGTTCACTGTGAAAGTGAGTGCCTTGTATACTTATTAGGCACATTAAATTCTTTACTTGGTTTTGAAGACAGGGTTTCACTATAGCCCTGGCCGTCCTGGCACTCCCGCTGTAGACCAGGCTGTCCTCGAACTCACAGAGATCCACCTGCCTCTGCCTCCCGAGTGCTGAAATTAAAGGCATGATCCACCGATCCCCGGATTGTTGGTAGAATTCTAATTTCAAATTTCTACCCAATTTTGCCTGAGTCTCTGGGCATTCCATACTGAAGGGAGAGGTGAGGAGGGTGGGTTGTGCATCCTAGCAGAGTTCACAGAAAATAACGACAGCAAATATTTCACAAAGGAGGCTAGAGAGCAACCAGCAAGCTCAAGACAACCGAGCAAGCGTGTGGCATTTAAATACCATCTGATGATGAAGTATGTGTGGGCGTGTTTTACAGCACGGCCGCACCTGGGATTACACGTGGTTTCCCTTTGCTGTAGCCTTGAGGTAGGTTGGCAGTGGGACAATTTTTTCCAACGGTACCTCGATGGCATTCTCAAAGACTCCTCCAGCAAACGCGCAGAGGCGCGCGTTATTCCTGTCCCCAGCTGAAGGAAGGGCAGGAGTGTGGGTGCAGTGGATGCCATTGCGACTTTACGTGTGCAATCAATGCCACTACGAGTTCAATGCTTTCAGACAGCTGCCCCGAGGGGCCCACGTCTAGCTTTGATTTTTTTTTTTTTTTTTTGACTCACTCCCTACCTAGATCGCAAGCCCTAGAGAGAAGAGAACGCCCAAGTTCAGTCCCGGGCCTCCCCCAGCTCCTGCATCCTGCAACCCCTTTCCCTGCGGCTCCCACGCCACGCTGCGGCGCGCAGTCCCGGCGTGCCCGGACTTCCCGCCCCTCGGGGTCCACCTCCGGAGCCCTCGGCCGCTCCGCGCCCGTCCACGCAGCCGCCAATCCGGTGGCGCCCTGCCCGGCCGCGGAAGCCCCTCCGGCCTGCGCCCTGCGCCCTGCGCCCCGCGGCCCCGCCCCCGCCCCGCGGCCGCGCAGCTCCGCCCAACCGCCCGCTTGATTGACAGGGCCGGTCGGCCGGGGCAGGAAGCCGCGGCGCAGGCGCGCTGAGGCGGCGGCGGCGGCGTCCTGCGGCCGGGCCGAGCGTTCCCGGCAGGCACCGCGGCGCGGCTGCGCAGACGCGGGGAGGCTTTTAATTCCATTGTGGAGAGGACGGCGTTATTTTTATTAACCGGAGGCGGCGGCGGCGGCGGCGGCGGCGGCGGAACCGTAAGTGCGGCCGGGGCCGGGGCCGGGCGGGCGGCCGGGCGGGCGGGCGGGCGGGCGGGCGGGCGGCGCAGGCCCGGGCAGAGGCGGCGGCTGCGGACCGGGCGGGCGGGGCGGCGGCTGCGGAGGACCCGGCCCGGGGCCCGGCGCTCGGCGCTCGGCGCTGGCGCGGGTTCGGCGCCCAGGCCCGGCCGTTCCCCGTCTTCCCTGCTCTCCCTCCTCTCCCTCCGCAGCCAGGCCTCCCCCGGGGTATGAAAATCGGCAGCGGGTTCCTCGGCGGCGGCGGCGGCGGTCCCGGCAGCAGCGGCGGCGGCCCCGGCGGCCCCGGCGGCCCCGGCTCGGGCAGGCGGGCCGAGATGGAGCACACCTTCCCCCCGGGTATGGTCATGTTCAACCACCGGCTGCCCCCGGTCACCAGCTTCACCCGGCCGGCGGGCACGGCCGCCCCTCCCCCGCAGTGCGTGTTACCCTCCTCTACCTCCGCAGCCCCGGCCGCAGAGCCCCCCCCGCCGCCAGCCCCGGACATGACTTTCAAGAAGGAGCCGGCGGCGGCGGCCGCCTCGGCCTCGGCCGCGGCCTTCCCCGCGCAGAGGACCTCCTGGGGCTTCCTGCAGTCCTTGGTGAGCATCAAGCAGGAGAAGCCGGCCGACCCCGACGAGCAGCAGTCCCCCTCCTCCTCCCACCACCACCATCACCACCACCACCACCACCACCACCACTATGGGGGGCTGTTCGCTGGGGCCGAAGACCGATCACCGGGCCTAGGAGGCGGGGAAGCGGGCAGCCACGGCGTCATCCAAGACCTCAGTATTCTCCACCAGCACGTCCAGCAGCAGCAGCAGCAGCAGCAGCAGCCAGCCCAGCACCACCGCGACGTGTTGCTGAGCAGCGGTAGCAGGACTGATGACCACGGCAGTGAGGAGCCAAAGCAGGACACTAACGTCAAAAAGGCGAAGAGGCCAAAGCCAGAATCTCAGGGAATCAAAGCCAAGAGGAAGCCGAGTGCATCTTCCAAACCTTTGGTTGGAGATGGAGAAGGGGCCGTCCTCTCCCCAAGCCAGAAACCTCATATCTGTGACCACTGTAGCGCTGCTTTCCGGAGTTCCTATCACCTGCGGAGGCATGTCCTCATCCACACGGGGGAGAGGCCTTTCCAGTGCAGCCAGTGCAGTATGGGCTTCATTCAGAAGTACCTGCTGCAAAGGCACGAGAAAATCCACAGTAGGGAGAAGCCCTTTGGGTGTGACCAGTGCAGCATGAAGTTTATTCAGAAGTACCATATGGAGAGACACAAGAGGACGCACAGTGGAGAAAAGCCATACAAGTGTGACACTTGCCAACAGTATTTTTCAAGGACTGACAGATTGCTGAAGCACAGGCGCACGTGTGGCGAAGCCGTAGCGAAAGGAGCCGCCAGTGCAGAACCTGGGTCATCAAACCACAATAGTATGGGCAACCTGGCTGTATTGTCTCAGGGAAATACAAGTTCTTCAAGGAGAAAGTCGAAGTCAAAAAGCATAGCTGTTGAAAATAAGGAACACAAGACTGGCAAAACAAACGAATCACAAATGTCAAACAGTATAAACATGCAGAGTTACTCAGTTGAAATGCCTACTGTGTCGACCAGCGGAGGCATCCTTGGCACTGGGATAGATGAACTGCAGAAAAGGGTGCCAAAATTGATCTTTAAGAAAGGAAGCAGAAAGAGTACAGATAAAAGCTACCTAAATTTTGTGTCACCGTTGCCAGATGTAGTTGGGCAGAAGTCCTTGTCTGGAAAGCCGAGTGGCTCTCTTGGCATAGTATCCAGTGACAGTGTGGGGGCCATTGGCCTCCTCCCAAGTGCAGGTGGCAAACAAGGTCCGATGAGTAGTAATTACGAGGATGCCATGCAGTTTTCAAAGAAGAGAAGATACTTACCAACTGCCAGCAGCAACAGTGCCTTTTCTGTGAGCGTGGGACACATGGCCTCCCAGCAGTCAGTCATTCAGTCTGCAGGAGTCAGTGTGTTGGACAGCGAGGCGCCATTGTCACTTATTGACTCCTCAACTCTAAATGCTGAAATTAAGTCTTGTCACGACAAGTCTGGAATTCCTGACGAGGTCTTACAAAGTATTTTGGATCAGTACTCCAGCAAATCAGAAACGCAGAAGGAGGATCCTTTCAATTTGACAGAACCACGAGTGGATTTACACGCCTCAGAGCACTCGGAACTGGTTCAAGAAGAAAATCTGAGCCCAGGCACCCAAACGCCGTCAAATGACAAAACAAGCATGTTACAAGAGTACTCCAAATACCTCCAGCAGGCTTTTGAGAAATCCACTAACGCCGGTTTCACGCTTGGACACGGCTTCCAGTTTGTCAGCTTGTCGTCACCTCTCCACAACCACACTTTGTTTCCAGAAAAACAGATGTACACGACATCTCCTTTGGAGTGTGGGTTTGGCCAGTCCGTTACCTCAGTGTTGCCATCCTCGTTGCCAAAGCCTCCTTTTGGGATGTTGTTTGGATCTCAACCAGGCCTTTATCTGTCTGCTTTGGATGCTACCCATCAGCAGTTGACACCTTCCCAGGAGCTGGATGACCTGATAGATTCTCAGAAGAACTTAGAGACGTCGTCGTCGGCCTTCCAGTCCACGTCTCAGAAATTGACTAGCCAGAAGGAACAACAGAAAAATTTAGAGTCCTCAACAAGCTTTCAGATTCCATCTCAGGAGTTAGCTAGCCAGATTGATCCTCAGAAAGACATAGAGCCTAGAACAACGTACCAGATTGAGAACTTTGCACAAGCATTCGGTTCTCAGTTTAAGTCGGGCAGCAGGGTGCCAATGACCTTTATCACTAACTCTAATGGAGAAGTGGACCATAGAGTAAGGACTTCAGTGTCAGATTTCTCAGGGTATACAAATATGATGTCTGATGTAAGTGAGCCATGTAGTACGAGAGTAAAGACACCCACCAGCCAGAGTTACAGGTAAGGTCTCAAGAGTGACCACCAGGCTGGGAGTCTTCTAATGTAATTTTGTTTTATTTTGAGAACACTGCCATTGGAATGTTTCTACACGATCCTATTAAGAATAATGTAATGCCCTTTCAATGCAACTTTTCATATTTAGTTTATTTTGTTAGTGTGATTTTAGCTGTTTGTATTATGATTTTTAATCAAAATCAATAGATTAAAAATAGTTTGACATTCAAAGTGACAATGTTTAGCAATCAAATTTACATGTATAGATTGTCAGGGAATAGCCCAAAAGTTTTAAATGCAAAAAAAACAAAAAAACAAAAACTACAGGAAAAAAAAGAAAAGAAAAGAAAAAAGAAAAAAAAACTTTGTTGCTAGGATTAAGGTTATTCTAATTGCTTTACTCTCAGGAAAGTGTAATAACGCATGGGAATTCTGTACGTTATCACCGTAATGGAATATCCAATTTACAAATAGTATGATATACATTTCATTGTTTAAGTTAAGGGATCTTAAACATTTCAGATTGCTCTTTTTGGGCTGATAGAATATACATTTCATCATTTAAGTAAGGGATCGAAAACATTTCAAATGCTATCTCTGTCTGGGCTGATCCAAAACTCTGAGATTGTTGGCTACCTAGATTTTGTTGCAGCTTTTACGTGTACTCCAAACTTCCGAACCCACATTCATTCCAGCTTGGTAGGACAAATACTCTTGGATCTTTGATCAGAGCCTGGAATGATAGCTTTAATGAAAGAAAGAGGAGAAGAAAGCGCCCTCTTTCTCCAACTTTAACAAGGCTGTAATTCCATTAAGTGATTCTGTTAGTCTAGAACAGTGTTAAAACTTAACCCAAGTGGTTGGTTGGTTTCAGTATTAGAAAGTTGGATTCGCGTAATACATTGAAATTTGGGGTATGCATCATTCACTATACATGGCCTGAAGACATTCTCTCACTTATGCTATTATGTACCACCCTCACTTCTGGTTTTTTGGTACTTGTTCTTAACTTCCTCTTCAAGTTCTAGGCCTCCCTGTTCCTTCTCCCTGTCACGATGGTTTCAATTTTAGAGTGATTTATCATCTAGTAGATGATTGATTATGCATTTTATATGTCTTATGGCATTTAAATACTAAACAATAGGGTAAACATCCCTGACTTCATCTTTTTCTTCATCTTCTTTTTTTGTAAACAAGCCCAATACAGATTTCCATGTACAAGCTATAGATAATAAAAGGTTGTGTTTCCACCTGGTAGCATAGCTTGTGTAACAGATTAAGAGTGTGTATTTACTAATGACATCAGAACTCTTTGTGAAATTGCAGCCTTTAATGTACATTTTGAAGGAGTGTATGAGTCAGTATTGTACAGGGATCTTGTAACGTCATCAAAACTTGCTATGAACGCTAATTGCCATTTGAAGCTACTGATAGGCAGTGGCTCAGCTCTAAACCACTTTTTAGCAATTGTATTTTTTTCCTGATTATATTTTTTGATGTGCTCTGATGTTTATGCTGATGAGTTTTTTTATGTACTTTTGGTGATGTTTCAGTCTTATGAGCTCTTCTGACGTCAGAAAAGTACCGGTTGTTTGCAGTCTTATTGTGTAATCAGCCTACCACAGGCTTCCATGTATAATAAAGTAATTAATATTGTGCAAGTGTAAAACACTTCTGTTATAAAAGCAGTGTTTTGAAAATAAGAAATTATTAAAAATGGTTACAAAATACTAGTTAACTCCTTTTTCCCACCTCCCTTTAGCTTTAGTTAGCTAAAGGGTACCAACTTGTCATTGAAAGATTCTTAGAAAATGTGTTTAATTCTTTTAATACACTCAGTACTAAAATGTCTGTATGTCTTATTGAGTGCAGTAAGTTCTATTGGGTACAGAGACAAGTGTGAACAAAGATGGAGAGGACCTTTCCCCTGTATCTCTTAAGCTGTATGATTTCTCTCTCTCTCTTGTTTTATACAGGTTTTGAATTTCTTTAACTTTTATTGTGTGTACTGAATACTACATATGTATTATTCTGATTGTTTGCTCTAGTTTACTACCAATAAAAGTCCTGTTAATCACAAAATTGAAGAAAGGAGATATCACTTAGTCATATTTTGAGTTTTCTGTGGATTACATTTCATAAACTATTTACATTGATGATATAAATTGTAATTTAGGGGCTTGCATTTTTATTGTATTTTTAATGTATTTTGTCTTTCTAGGTTTATATGAAAATGCATTGAATATTTTGTTTGAGGTGCACAATAATATAAATAGTAGAAACCTAATATGTAAATTACACTATTGAAACTAGGTTAACCATCATAAATATTATCCTAGGTAGACTATTTATTTGAGGCTTTATTTAAAGTCACATCACAATATTTTGGCTCAAGGTGTTGCATATCTTTTGCCTCAAAGAGTTATAATAAAATTACAGAGTGATGGATTAAAATGGTCTTGAGCATTTTCAGTAAGAGAAAAGGAGCTAAATTGCAGATGTTAAGAAATTGAGAGCATTGGTGTTAGAAGGAAAAGGTGAAATTATAGTATAGAGGGTGCAAAAAAGGTATTTGAAGTAAATACTAACTTTAAATGATAAAAAGAAGCTGAGCCTGGTGTCCATGTCCTTAGCCCCAGCACTGGGGAGGCAGAGACAGGCGAATCTCTGAGTTCAAGGTCAGACTGGTCCACAGACTGAGTTCCTGGCCAGCCAGCACCTTATCTAAAGAACAAGTTGCACATCTTTTGAGGTGTTAAGAGAACTGCTGTGAGGTTTAGGGGTGTGGATATTGTGGACTAGGAATGAAAATACTAAGGGGTAGAATGCTCTTAGTGGCCGTGTGTGTGTGTGTGTGTGTGTGTGTGTGTGTGTGTGTGTGTGTGTGTGTGTGTGTGATCCATAAGTCATGGTAAAGGTTAGCGTGTGTGTCTGTGTCTCTGTGTGAGTGTGTGTGTGTGTTTCTGTCTGTGAGTGTGTGTGCGTGTGTGTGTGTGTGTGTGTGTGATGATCCATAAGTCGTGGTAAAGGTTAGCGTGTGTGTCTGTGTCTCTGTGAGTGTGTGTGTGTTTCTGTCTGTGAGTGTGTGTGAGATGATCCATAAGTCGTGGTAAAGGTTAGTGTGTGTGTGTGTCTGTGTCTCTGTGTGAGTGTGAGTGTCTGTGTCTCTGTGTGTGATTCTGTGTGTGTGTGTGTGTGTGTCTGTCTGATCCATACTCGTGGTAAAGGTTAGCGTGGGCCTGTGCGATTAGAAGGTAGGATGCTTTGTCCCGCTTGGTTGTCTCTTGGAGTCAAGTGCTGAGCAAGAACCTTCACTCGGTGCAAGATGACTCGGTCCCTTGAGTCCCTAAACAGCTTGTTTTCCCCAGGTTAGCTCAAGCGGATAAGAATTTCAAAAGCCACTTGCCGGCCTTTTTGTTGTCCTTTTATGGAATGTGTGTAAACTTGATTGTTTTAATTACTGACTTTTGTTTTGAAGACATTGGACTGTGCTTGGGCTGGGAATATAGGTAGTTCTTACCCAGCATGCACAAGGCCCCTGGGTTGTTTCTATCTCTCTCACCGAGTAAGCCAACTCTGCCTAATAAGCCCTGGGGAGGCAGAGGCACACAGATAAGAAGTTAAGGGTCATCTGTGGCTACTTGGGAGGTTTGGAGCCTGCCTGGGCTACCTGAAGCCCCGTCTCCTAAAGGAAAAGGCATCTGGTGTGGGGCAGTGAGCAACTCTGGGTTTCTGTTGAGTGAAATGCAGGCGGTGTTGATTGCTTTCCAGCCATTTCTGACCAGTAGTTTGTGAGGTAACTTGATGAGGACAGAATAATGGGCTTAAATGTTCAAGGGTTGCAAACATGACACAAATGCCCACCTCAGATTTCGTGGATGGCACTAATTGGGCAGAAGTTGTCCAATTCAGTACTGTCTCCGTCCCTGGTATCAGCATTTTATAATTCAGTTTAGTGACCTTTAAGCCTGGCTGGGTGACAGTTGGAGCCGCTAACCTGTGTGTAACCCTTAGCCTCTGAATTGATAGGTTCTTTTTGAACAGAGCTTCCCTGAAGAGAGAAGGGGAAGAAATTTCAACTACGAACTATTTTTAGAGTAAAAACATTCTAAAGGCTGTCATTTTCTGAGTTTAGTGGTCTCTGTGTTCTCCGTAGATACAGAATGATAGGATTTCGTTCTTGCCACAGTAGGTGGACTGCCAGGGCAGAGCTGGGTCCCCAGCTCCCCAGGCTTGGGGTGGCGTCCATACCACAGTGCTGTGGAGAGAGGGGTCTGGCAATTGATACTGCTCGTACTCTGAGATGCCACAGTCCCTGACGGCTCTGTGTCTTTAACGTGTTTCTTAGAATGAACAGCATCAAAGATAGCATCTGGGGCTTTGTTGTCTAATCCTTGATTTAAAAAATAAAAAAGAAGTTGGGACTATTTAGTTTTAATGAAGGCATTCCTTTTATGAGGACTTATACTTTTAAAACCCTGATTTGATTTTTTTTTTCTTAAAAATACTTTTGAATATGACTGACTTATGTAGCTCCCAAATTTTGTTTTGTTTTGGATTTTTATTTGTTTTTGGAGACAGGGTTCCTCTGTGTGGCCTTGGCTGTCCTGAATCTGTGTAGACCATCCTGGCCTTGAAGGGTTCTAAAGTCTTAGCTTTATAGCTTATGCGGTGAAACACTACTGAACAGTTTGGGGTTCACAGACTGGGCACGTGGTCAGTGCCTCCCTAAGTGTGCATCAGTGGAAATACAACTGCCCATGATACTTTACAAGTCAACAAGCACATAGCTTACGACAGACATCTGGACACCTATCAAGAACCCCTTCCTTAGGAAAAAGCCATGTTCTGAAATTTTACTGTACAAATAAAAAAATGAATGCCTGAAATGTATCCAGTAACTAGTTTCTGTATCTGCAGCTTATTTCCCCGCCGTCTGTGGGAAGCATTCAGGCTCTATAAGACCTTGAAGTCACATGATACACGCCAGTCAGAAGCCGTGTAGAACGTGGCGTTCTCTGCACACTTTCTCATCTCCCCTTGCAGGTGCTTGGGCTTGGCAGCGTTTCCACCGACACAAATGTTGGCAATCACATTAACCAATTATAGAAGCGCTTTAGCTGCACAAAAGCAGGTTCTGGGTATGTACTGGCAAATGGGCAAGCAAGCAGAACCAGCCCATACCTTTTTTTACGTAACAGGAATCAGCCTGTGCTCAGCATAGCCCACGTGTGACTAGCTGGGCTGAAATGTACTGTGCAAGAAAAAGACACGAAAAGCATGCTGTATTTTGAAATGGGTCATTCTTGGGAAGTATAAATGAGTAGTTAAGAGAAAGTTGATGATTTAGACTCCCAAGAGGAACATTTGTATTTTTCCTGTTTGTAGAAAATAAAGGAATGGGGGGGGGTAATTAAGAGACACTCTTAAAGTCAGGGGAAAACACGTTTTGAAGGAGCAAGGGAAACGAAATGTTGCCAGTGTTTGCAGTGGAGTTGACCCACAGGGTAAAGGGGATCTTTGGAAATCCGCTCTTGCTGTCAAAATTCTTTCACTTAAGGCTAATTGTGGTACTTTGGTTTGTTGTGAACTTTAGTACTATTGTGGAACAATTAATAAATAACTCTTCACAGACAACGGTGGTGAACTTCTGTTTACATTCCCAATCCAGGAAAAAGATGGCTAACCTTTGTGTTTATATATTAAGTCTCTTTTTCAGTAACTCATGCCAGCCTCCGTTGGTTGGTAAGCACTTTAAGGAACGTATTTTTGCCAGGCCAGTCAAAAATATTGTTAGGTGTGACCAAATAAATATGCTTAGAATTTAGGAATTAAGACTAAAAGCTCTTAATTCACATTTCCCATCCACCAGAAGAGCAATTTACAAGTGTACCGTTATAAAGACATGATATTTGAGTGATTATAAGATCTTGGAACGTCTCATTTTATAGTTATGCCTTGAGAAATGCTTTTAAACTTTAAAGTTGTGACTAGGTCATTTGTGTATTCCACTATTTATTTTGTGGTGCTGGAGATTGAACCAGGGTCTTGCACTCAAGTTGCCAAATCCTCACCAATATCTATCTATATCCTCAGCTGTTTCTACTTAAAAAACAGAAAGTGCCATACAAGAATTAGCCAATGGGAAACAAAAGTTTAAAATGGGTTCTAAAGCCCACACCTTTTATCCCAGCACTCAGGAGGTAGAGGCCAGCCTGGTCTACATAGCTCTGGGAGCTACATAGTGCGACCCTGCCTCAAAAAATAAAAAGACAACAGAGATAAAATCTAAAGTGTGAAACAGTGAGTTTGGTCTGAGTGCATTTTAAAGTATCAAAGTGTTACTTTCAGATTCAAATTTTAGAGGAGATTGCAAAATTAAGATCAGCAGCATGAGCATTTTTTGTTTGGTCATGTGAAAGCTTAGCCTCTTTCCTACAAGAAAAGCCATGAGCAAGCATTCAAGAGTTCCCTTTCGCAGATAGTAAGAACGGCACTTAGGTGTCATTGTGGGTCCCTGTGACTAGCCTGCCCATGACCTTGATTGGTCTGTGATTTGAGCCCGAAAGCCTGTTAGAGGCTACTAGAAAGGTGACTTGGGACGTCTTAGATTGTCTTAGATTCGTAACAACTTCAGTTGGCCTGGACATTGGTTTCCATTTCATCACTTAGTAGTCTTCCCAGCAGGGCATGGTTGCTTGGGCCTGAAATTCCAAAACTTAGAAGGAGCAGGGCTGGGGTGGGGGTGGGCTGGGCTGGGGTGGGGGTGGGGTTCTGTGAGTTTGAGGCCAGCCTAGGCTACAGTGGACACCCCATCTCAAAACAACAAAAGTATAGATAGCCTTTCGTTTTGCATCTTAAAATGGAGTTTATTTAGATTTGGGGGTCCACTGCATGAATTCTAAGTGTTGCATTATCTTAAATGGAACCCAGTGAGTGCAGGTGTCTGCTCACCCGAGTTTGGGGTAGTTGGTGGTACGCATCTTGATCACCCTTCCTGCTGCATTAGTCTTTAAAGGGTTTGGGCTAGAAAATTGGCATAAGGTAACACAAAGTCATTGTAGTATTTTTCAGTTGCCTCACTTTTAATTAAAAAGAAATTAATAGGTGATGGTTACACTTACTGTAGATGAGTGCTTTTCTGAAGTACTACTTTAAATATGGCTCACAGAACAACGTTTTTAAACCGTGGAGACATTTGTCTCTACATGGCCACTTACAGAGGGTCCCGGGGAGACGAATATTCATAGGCCTGTTTGCTATGCATTCCTTTTAAAACTCAAGTGGAATTAAATTCATTCGGAAGACTGGTGATAATGAGTGACAAAGTGGGCAGTGGGTCACTGCTCTTGAATCACGGGCAGTATTTAAAGATGAAAACGTGCTTCCAGCTCCTGGAGTGGCCAAGCATGTTTAACAATGCATTACAATTTTTTTTTTTCCGTTTTGTTTCCTCTTTCATCTCATTAAACTTGTAAATCAGCTTGGTATAGTGTACACCTGTAGTCCTAGCACTTCAGAGGCTGAGATAGGAAGATCGTAAGTTCAAGGCCAGCCTGAGCTACATAAACCCTGTATCTAGAAAAAAAAAGATGTAAACATGTTTTGCTTTTAAAGACTGTCACCTCATTTATAAATGTAGCAAATTTTCTACACCGTGAAAGTAAAGCTTTATAGAAGGTGGTTATATGATGAGATAATTTCAAGACTTCCCATGATAGTCAATTATGGAAATAACTTCAGATTTCCACATAAGAAATAGACATACATTTTGTAATTTAGTAAGAAAGGGTTGCTTTGGATTATGTTGTCACCCAGCTGAGCCAGTCTGCTCCATCTGGAACCTAAGAGCAAAAGCACCTTTGTGCAGGCTGGAAGTCCTGTTAGTTAAAACTGTTCAGTTCTGAAATAGCTTTGGGGATTCGGACAGCAGAATATGAGAGCAGAAATTCAGAATACACAGAGTTGCCTTTGGTAGGTGATGGCTTATCCACCATGTGTAAACAGTGGTTTAGATGACCATGTTTATCTCACTTCCTGCACTCATGCCCTGTAAAAATAAGGTAGTTAGAACACACATGGGGGGGGCTGTTTTGCTGGGGTTTTTTCTATTATTGGGGACTGAATATACTTTTTTTTTTTTTTTTTTTTTTTTTAAGAATGGGGGTTTTCAAATGAATACTAGCAAGAGCTGACAGTGAGGACATTGTTCCACAGTAAATAAGATTAATGTGTGTGGAGATGTTAGGGTTGTGATGAGGAAGGGAAGTTGGCCCTATCAGTAGGCCGCCAACCACGCCACAGCCTGACTTCTGGTGAGTGTGCCTGGGAAACTGAGCACCATTGAACTGATTACTTTGTTCTTGTAAGTTATAAACAGTATCTGGTTTATCCCAACAAAACCACATCTTCTAGGGCTTTCAAATGCCCAGCACTTTGGGTTTTAGGGTGGGTGGTAGGTACAGTGCCTGGTTTAACCCCCACGTTCCTGTAGTGGGAAGCCAGGCATTGCGATCCCAGCAATTGAGAAGACAGAGGCAAGTAAGACTCCAATCCAGACTAGACAACGTAGTAAGACCTATCTTGAAAACAAAAATTGGCTGGTTAATGGTGGTGCACACCTTTGATCCCAGCATCAGGAGGCAGAGGCAGGTGGATGTCTGTGTCCCTTGAAGACAAGTCTTAATTTGTAGGCATTGTTTGAGGGACAACTGTAGCATGCAGCAA
This sequence comes from Cricetiscus sungorus, assembly GCA_030556225.1. Taxonomy (NCBI): domain Eukaryota; kingdom Metazoa; phylum Chordata; class Mammalia; order Rodentia; family Cricetidae; genus Cricetiscus; species Cricetiscus sungorus. Next base: position 4,830,728 of record JANBXA010000367.1, on the reverse strand, counting down.
CCACACAGGGGTTGGGTCGTGGCTGAAGAAGGAAGGATGGAGCCAGCCAGAGTTGTTACACAGAGAAACCTTGTTTCGAAAAACCTAAAAGAAAGACAAAGAAACAAACTTTGAGCAGAGAATCTCTGGGAAAGGTGGAGCTGCTAGGCTGCAAACGGGCTAGCTCTAAAGCTCTGTGGCTTCCCACAGTACTCAGGATCTGGCCTAGCACAGCCTTCAGTAAGATGTAGCCGAAAGAACCCAAGCCCCAGTGCCAGCCAGCTCTTCTCCTGCCCTGGGACGTTTAAGTCCTGTCACTCGCTTGAGGGTCCTGCCCCATCTGTTTTTGTCTTAGCTTCACAATCAACATTTTATTTACTTATTTATTTTAAAATGTTTATTGCGATGAGAGTGTGTGTGTGTGTGTGTGTGTGCGCGTGTGTGAGTGTGTGTGTGTGTGTGTGTGTGTGTGTGTGTGTGTGTGTGTGTGTGTGCGTACTTGCACAGCAACCCTTTGGAATTGGTTCTTTCTTTCCCTGTGTGGATTCTGGGAATGGAATGCACCCTCTGAGCCATCTTGCCAGCCCTTGCCTGTTTTTTGATTACCACCCGCATACATACAAAACGGAGATGAACATACTTGCTTGCTTGGTTTTCAGGACTGCTGAGAGCAGAAGAGCAGAGGACAGTGTGACAGGTCAGGCTTAGAGCCCAAGGAATGCTAAGGGCCCACACTGCGGCCGCATGCATTCTAGCAGACCGGGGCTGACTGAATGCATGGGAATACAGAGGACATTTTTATTCAGTCCTTTTTATAGGGTCCATCTCTGTCCCACTGATGATTCTTTTGTTCTGATGCTGTGGTACTCGGGCATTTGCAACTTCCAATGTGTACACTTCATAGTGCTGATGGTTGGAATTTGCAAGCTGGAAAACACATCTGTTGCAGACAAAAAAAAAAAAAAAAAAAAAGATATCAAACAGTGTCTTTAAACTGAGCATGGTGACTCATACCCATAATCCCAGCATTTGGAAGGTTGAAACAGGAAGATTGCCCAGAGTTCAAGGCCATTCTGGACTATGAGTGTCAGACGAGACAGGGCTACAGTATGAGAGACACAGTCTCAAAAAGGGAAAAAATAGACATTCCCCCATCTTTGTGATATTGGAGTTATTTTTGAGTTCCTGTCGAAAGATGAATGTAAGGAAATTTAGCATGATACATGCCATCTACCTCATTGTGTTTCCCCAAACATAACAGGCTGCAGAAACAGTTTATTATCCTGTTACAAAGCTATTCCTTTTTTAAAATTTATTAGTTTATTTTTTACATTCCAATCCCAGTTCCCTCTCCCTCCTCTCCTCTCACTCGCCCTCCCCTCCCCCTCCCATCTGCTTGTCAGAGAGGGTAAGGCCTCCTCCCCCAGGAAGTCTGCTACAAAGCTTTATTCTTGTTCGATGTGTTTTAGTAAGTATACAGCTTTCAGAGACGTAGAAATGTAATCATGCTATCCCTGGCACTCTGAAGACAGAGGCACATAGATCTTTATGAGTTTGAGGCTAGCCTGGTCTACACAGGAAGTTCAAGACAGCCAGGCCTGCATAGTGAGACTTTATTTAAAAAAGAAAAGGAAAGGAAAGAAAGTGGTTTATGTGTCTTCAGAATGAACAAAGAATTAGGTAGAAAGTACACCAGGGCTGGGGCTTAGCTTAGTGGTAGAATCCTTGTGTGGCACCTGCAAGGCCCTGGGCTCCTTGTCAGCATGTAGAACGAGCCCATTTGGCAGAACGCTTGACTAGCATGGCTGAAGCCCTGGGTGGTCCCTGCCCACCTGAAACCACAGTACTCAGGAGGTGAGAAAAAGAGCACCAGAAGTTAAAGACCATGCTCAGGGATTCTCTGTGTAGCTCTGACTGCCCTGGAATTCACTCTGTAGACCAGGCTGGCCTCGAACTCAGAGATCTGCCTGCTTCTGCCTCCGGAGTGCTGAGACTAAATGTGTGTACCACCACCGCCTGACATGGGAGTTGACTTAATAAGAGAGCCATATGAAGGTCTACTGTGTGATCTAATTGTTGACTTTTTATACTCCTGTTGAGTCAGACTGTTCAACCTTTTCCAAAAAGTAAATAAAAAGTAAAAAAAGATTAAAAAAAGGAAATAAAATTTATTGCTTATTTATATTTAGGATTCAACTTATTTAAAGGAAAACCAAACCTACATTTATTTACTTATTTAATGCATGTGTGCAATATGCATACATGCAAATCATGCTGTTGTGTGTGTGTGTGTGTGTGTGTGTGTGTGTGTGTGTGACCAGATAGGTCCCAGGCCTGGTAACAAGCACCTTTGCCCACTGAGCTATCTCCCCCATCCCTTTTATTATGAGACAGGTTTTCAGTCTATAACTCCTAGCAGACCTGAAACTCACTTCAGCATGTAGCTCAGGCTGGCCCATGTGCCTGTGTTATAGGCATGTAACACCATGGCTGGTGGCATTCACCCTCGATGGCCTAGGACTTGACCTTGGTATGCTCAGTACAGGAATCTGAAGCATGTGGTATTTTTGAGAGTAGACACTTCTATTTGCAAGCCTGTATTTTGTTATTGGTATTGACACAACTCATTGTTTTACTTTAAGGAATTGATGCTTTTTAGTAAATTTGTATAGGATACCTGTAAAAGAGTAATATAGTTTTTATGTACCGTATTTGCTCTACTGTGGAGTCCTCACTTTGTTGTTATTTTGTTTTTTTCTTTTGGATTTCTTTGTGGGAAGAGTTCTATTTTTCAAGGCAGGATTTCTCTGTGTGTCCTGAAACTCACTCTGTAGGGCCAGGCTGGCCTTTAACTCAGAGATCCATCTGCCTCTTGCCTCCTGATTGCTAGAATTAAAGGCATGCACCACCCCCATCCAGCAAAGATTTATTTATTTTTATCTGCAATGTTGTGTTGCCTGCATGCGTGTAGGTGTGAGGGTGCCAGGTCCCTTGGAACTGGAATTATAGATAGTTGTGGAGTTGCCATGTGGGTGCTGGGAATTGAACCCATGTCCTCTTGCAAAGCAGCCAATGCTCTTAACTGCTGAGCCATTTCTCCAGCCCAAGATTTTATTTATTTATTTATTTATTTATTTATTTACATTTTGCCATTATTTAGTGTTTTCCAGCAGACTTAAGGACATAAGTTTTTTTTTTTTTTTTTTTAAAGGTAGCTAGACCCTATTGGATGCCTCAGGCATGTAATCCCAGCCGTAGGGGAGACTGAGGCAGGAAGATTGAAAATTCAAGGCTAGCCAAGGCAATTTAATGAGAACCTGTGTTAAAACCGTAAGGGCTGGGGTGTAGCTCAGTGGCCCAGTACTTACCCAACATGTGCAAGGCCCTAAATTCAGTTGCTAGTACTACAAAAAGAGACATGAGTGTCAGCGCTCCTTCTTCCACAGAGACTAGACAAGGAACGAAGGAGCGCTTAGGATAAGCCACGGTTTAAGACAGGCTCTCACTGTGTAGCCAGGCGTGTAGCCAGGCTAGCCTCAGAGCCCAGCTCTTAGCTCCTAGCGTGCCGCGATTGTAGGCATGTACAACCCGATATTCCAAGCTTCTGGTTCTGTGTTAGCTGAACACCGCCGAACACCAACCAACCATGTTGTAGAATTAAACTAACAGTCAGAAGAGAGATTAAAAGCAAGGTCACATTTTATGCCACCTTCTTTGCAGGCCAATAGTTTCTTTATGCACATGTGAGTGGCTATAAAAAAGACAGTAAGAGGTCTGACACTGTGATTTAACTTTTCACACAAAAATAACTGCTTTCAGTATCTTTGTTAAGATATGACAGCACTCCATAACAATATTTATCGAGTGCCAGGGACTGTTAGCTGTCAGCAGAAGCCAAGGGTCAGATGGGTGGGGAGAATCTGATCAAACTGCATTATCTGTGTATACAGTACTCAAGCCAAGAGAAATACAACGAAATTGTGCAAAAAAAAAAAAATTAGACTTGTTTTTTCTTCTCGGGGGTTTAAGTAAGGTTTAGGGTATGAAGTGGACGTGGTGTTGTCCACCTTTAATTCCAGCACTCTGGAGGCAAAGGGCAGTGGATCCTTATGAATTCAAGACCAGCCTGATCTCCATACTGAGCTCCAGGCCAGCCAAGGCTACATAGTGAGACTTACTATGTATCTCGAAACAAAATAATAAATAATAATAATAATAAAAATAATAATAAAAAACTGGGCAGTGGTGGCACACACCTTTAATCCCAGCTTTTAGGACACAGAGGCAGGTGGATCTCTGAGTTCAAGGCCAGCCTGGTCTACAGAGTAAGTTCCAGGACAACCAAGATTATACAGAGAAACCCTGTCTGAAGAAACAAAAACAAAACAAAAAACCTAACTAAATAAATAAAAAAACAAACAAAAAACAAATTCAGGCATGAAACAGGTGTTAAGGAGTGAAGGCCCTGCGTGTGTGTGTGTGTGTGTGTGTGTGTATGGTCAGAATTGCTTTAGTTTAGGATCATGGAGATTTAAAAGACGGAGTTGGGTAAGCAAAGAGCATACAGAAAACATCTGAAAGCCAGAAAGGCAGTATATGGAATGGGAGGGCCCTGGCCCCTCTGACCCTAGAGCCTTTCTTAGCTCTTCCCACTTTAGTCTTGGTATTTAGTAGCAAATACCATGCTCTATCCCTAGAGTATATTTGAATATCATGCTCCATCCCAAGAGTATGTCTGAATGTCATGCTGTACCCCTAGAATATGTTTGAATGTCATGCTATATTCCTAGAGTATATCTGAATATCATGCTATATCCCTAGAATATATCTGAATATCATGCGATAGCCTTAGAGTGTGTTTAAATATCATTCTATATCCTTAGAGTGCATCTGAATATCATGTTCTATCCCTAGAGTGTCTGACTATCATGCTCTGTCCCTAGAATATATCTGAATATCACGCTCTGTCCCTAGAGTGTGTCTGAATATCACGCTCTTTCCCTAGAATATATCTGAATATCACGCTCTGTCCCCAGAGTGTCTGGATATCACGCTCTGTCCCCAGAGTGTCTGGATGTCACGCTCTGTCCCCAGAGTGTATCTGCAGTTGGTCCCTCACTGCACAGGGGCAACCATCATTCTCTCACAGTGTGTCTGAACTTCCCAACTGTCCTCACTGTTGTGACACTGCAACCCATTCCCCCTTGGAATCACTGGGGTCACTCCCATCTCAAAGGTGACCTGCTGTGGCAGCTGCTATTCTTCTTGGGAGTAACAGCCCATGCTGTTGTGAGGTTCACACAGCCCTCCTCTCAGATCCTGTCCCACTGGCCTATCCCCCAGGGAAGGGAGCCCGGGCCGCCTGGCTCGTGGAAGGTGGGGGGTCCTCCTGGTACAGGGGCTTGAAGGGATCCTGGAGGCTGTGGTTGGAGGAAGTAAGTACCCAAGGACACAGGAAGCTCTAAATGAAGAGGATGTGGCCAGAGGGAAGCAGGGAGGGTGTGAGGTTTGTGGTAGAAGCCGGCTGTTGAGTTATGGCTTAGTGGGTGGACCCGATCCTAAGAGATGGAGCAGTGTTTAATTGGTTCTCTGTCGACACTCCTGAGGGCCTGGTTCCTAGGGCTGGGTTACGTTGCTATCGAAGAATGTATCTGCTCTAATAGAAATACTTGATTAAATAATTTAATATTTTCTTTTTTTGTTTGTTTCGTTTTCAAGACAGGATTTCTCTGTGTAGTGCGCCACCTCAGCCTGGCCACCTTTTCTTTTTCGAGATTGTCTTGTTATGTCGTCCAGGCTGGCCTCAAACTCATGATCCCCCTGCCTCTGCATCCTATTTCAGGTCTGCACTGCCAGGCCGACTGCTTAAAAATTTAGTTTCTGATTGGTGGAGGGAGAGAGTACTTCATTATTGATTTTTGTGGAAGCTTTCAAATGATTTTCCCGTGACCTGCACATTAAAAAATGAATTTACATCAGCTAGAATGCACACCATAAACTTACTGAGCTGTTACAGAAATGTGATTTCTATTATTGACCTCTGAGATGATTTATCGTATTTTAATTTTTAAGAGTGCTGGCTAGGATCCACTGGAAGTAGTTTATAACTGCAAACTCTGTGCGGCGATGGAGAGTCAACAGTGAGTGAGAGAAGGGATGGTACAGCCAGGTCTTCCTGACTTTGCCCTTTCCAGTGCGTGCGTGCGAGTGTGCGTGTGCGAGTGCGTGTGCGTGTGCGTGTGCGTGTGTGTGAGTGTGTGCATGCATGTGTGTGCATGTGCGCTCGTGCGCATGTGTGCATGCGTGTGTGTGCATGTGAGTGTGTGTGCATGTATGTGTGCGTGCGTGTGTGTGTGCATGTGTGCATGTGTGTGCAAGTGACTGTGTGCATGCGCGTGTGTGCGTGCGCACATGCATGTGTGTATGTATGCGTGTATGCATGTGTGTGTGTGTGCGCGCTCGTGAGCGTTGCATGAGTGCATGTGTGTGCATGCGTGTGCATGCGTGCATGTGTGTGCAAGTGAGTGCGCACGTGCTGGATTACAGCCCCGGCTTTTATGCTCTAAGGCAAGCACTCTACCACTGGGTTTAACCCCCACCCCACCCCCCCAGCTCATTCCTTATTTTCAAAGTAGGTTTCATCAAGTTAGCCTGGCTGGTCTTAAACTATGTAGACCATGCTGGCCTCACACTCACAGAAAGGCATCTGCCTCTGCCCCCTCAGTGCTGGCATCGTGCACCTGGCCATGCCCGGCCAGGGACAGAGAGATGCCGAGGCCTAAGAAGAAATGCACTTTCCCTCACAGGGCTAGAACTCAGCTCCTCAGTTACTCTGTGAATTGGATTCTGATCAAGAAGCTTGTGGAACCTGTACATTGAGATTGCCGAGTGGAAAGGACAGGAATGATAATGGTAGGGAGTCCCTGCATGCAAACTTCTGTCTTCTTAGCACTCATTAAACAGATTCCCTCTGCCAGCGGTACCCGTGGGCTGTCTCGTTGTCTGAGGTCCCGGTGGACAAAATAGAGTCCCCAGCAGGCCACTTTAAATCTGTTTCTCTTCCTTTCCTCCCTCCCTCCCTCCCTCCCTCCCTCCCTCCCTCCCTCCCTCCCTCCCTCCCTCCCTCCCTCCCTCCCTCCCTCCATTTCTTTTTTTGGGTGTGGGGCATTTGAGACGGTTTTGCTGTGTAGTCCTGGCTGTCCTGGAACTCTGAAGACCAGGCTGGCCTTGAGCTCTCAGATCCACCTATTGTTTGCTTATTTATTTAGTGAGAGGGAAGGAGGGAGGGGGAGAGAGGGAGTGTGCGCTTAGAGCCTGTGTGGAGATGAGAGGACAGTTTGCAGGCTTTGGCTCGCTCCAACTGTGGGTGTCCCGAAGATTGAACTCAGGTCATGAGGCTTGGCTGCAAACCACCACATGTTGGACCATGTTCCCAGGACTCAACACTGTCATTCGTCCGCAAGATTAGCCAATGAACTGGTTAGTTCCGTAGGTGCCGCGCATCTAAACCGAGCTGCGTTACAGGGTCGTGCGGTGATTCAGGGGGTGCAGACTGCTGTAATAGTTAAGGCTGCACTGGACCAGTCACAGTTCAGAGAGGCCTAGGGAGAGCTCGCTACAGGCACCACTGAAGAGAGAGAGGCCTGCGAAGTGAACTCTTCCTTACAATCCAGCTATAATTATATAAACAAGCAAGGGAAAACCTTTTATAGCTGCTAGGTTAAGGCAAAATAAAAGTATAATAGCCTTGATTCCGTTTCTACAGTGACAGCAATCTCAGATGGCTGAGGTGGAACCCCGCAGCTGGTCACATGTTAATTTTTGTCATTGGTTTTCTTAGTTTTGGGTTGGGGTTAAGGATATTTTCTTCTTTCCTTTTCTCCCCCCCCCCATCTCCTTTTTTTTTTTTTTTTTTTTAAGACAGTCTTACACTGTATCCCAGGCCAGCCTGGAATTTGCAGCAATCCTCCTGCCTCAGCTTTTCAAGTGCTGCTGTAGGCATACATCACTATTATTGGCCATTTAGCATCTTAATCCTAAATATATATTTTAAGAAAAAGAGGTCTTTCTTTAATTTGACAGCACTTTGCTCTTTGAACTCTCGGGGACTTAGCTATGGGGAATGGGGAGACCTTGAATCACTCAGCCATGAATAATATGTCAATTACTTAGAAAGCCTTTCATCAAATCTTATTTAAAAACAGTTCTGAGGGGCGGAGGGCGGGGGGAGCTCAGTCAGAAGCAGACTGCTCGCCTCAGTACCTCAGACAACACGGAGTCAGCCATGGCGACTCCCAGCTGGACTCCCAGCAAACGAGAGAAAGGAGGCAGGAGAATTGCTATAAATCTGATGTTGGCCCGGGCTGCATAGTTGTAGGTTAGGCAGGACTACGTGAAGTACAGACAAAAGGACAACCAAACACCCCATCCCATCACTGCATGTAACAGAGGGACATGGGAATATTTTCATCCTCCAAGCCAGCAGTACATTACGAACATGGACACTGGAATTTCTATTCAATCACTCATTCACTCATTCATTCATTCATTCATTCATTTTATTTCTTTCTCTTTTTGGAAGCGGGGGGAGGGGGGGTTGGAGAGGAGAGGCAGGGTTTCTCTGTGTAGCCCTGGCTGTCCTGGAACTCCATCTGTGGACCAGGCCTGGCCTCGAACTCACAGAGATCCGCCTGTCTCTGCCTCCCGAGTCCTGGGATTAAAGGCGTGCGCCACCAACGCCTTCAAAACTCTGAATCTCTTCTAGTAGCCGGCACCACGTCAGGTGTTGGGGTCGGAGAGGAGACAGAGGCAGTCAAGATTCCTGCCTCCTGGAAAGGGCATTCTTATGAGAGCAGCCAGACAGAGGGCAACAGGCAAGGGAAGGTCAGGTCTCAGCAGGATGGGCTGTCCTTGGGGTTGCTGCTCCAGGGAGGCAGCCACTGAATCAGGAGGTAGAGAAGGTTGATTTGAAGTGTGTGTGTGTGTGTGTGTGTGTGCATTCACAACTTGGGAGAAATCTCCCAAGGGAGAAATCTCCCAAACTAACATGACTGACGTCTCAGACATGATCTTACCATGGTCCCAGAGGGCTATATCCTTATCTTAGCCACGTCCTTAAAGTGGAGCCCCGAGCTAGGCTTTGACATTAGTTATCTAAGTGTAAAACGAGGTAAACATATCCACTTCTGCCGGGCGTTGGTGGCGCGCTCGCCTTTAATCCCAGGACTCGGGAGGCAGAGGCAGGAGGATCTCTGTGAGTTCGAGGACAGCCTGGTCTACAGAGAGAGTTCCAGGGCAGCCAGGGCTACACAGAGAAACCCTGTCTCGAAAAGCCAAACAAAGAACATATCCACTTCTGATTTAAGGTAAGCTTGCGCGTGCGTGGCTTTTAATTCCACAGGAGAACTGTACTGTGGTTAGTTTATTTGTGCATTCATTCACCCCTGCCTCAGTCCTAACACACCGCTAACACCCCTGCTCCCTGTCACCAATGCTGGAAGTCCCTGTTTATGGGGTGGACATAGATGTGCATTATGTTCTGCTGTCCTTAATTTAAACATTATTGATGTCAGAGGCTTCTTATCCTTTGGGATGTGGGAAATCTAACTTGTATTAAGGTAATTTTAGCATGTTAGGTCTCCAGCCCTGGGGCCACTTGAGTGCCCTGCTCTGACTGATGCACAGTCGTGACGGAGCCGGAGCGAAGACCCGACTTTACCACTGGGAGATAAATCATTCCCACATTCTTGCTTAAGTGGCCATTTTCCTGCGGAGCAGCACATTTCTGCTGAAAGCCAGCTTGACTGTCTCCTTGACCCAAGGTCTCCACAATTTTTAAGCAACATGGGTATGATGGCTTGGAAAGAGCTCGATAAGATTTTTTTTTTTTAAATCTCATAAAATTAGTTTTTTGTTCCTCTTCAAATAATTATTGGCAAACATTAATTTGAAGCAGTATAATCCATATATATTGGTGATGAAAGTAGTAGGGTTTTTTTTCATTTCTTATTATTTACTGACATCCGGAAGTGAATGAATTGGATAAGAATTCGCTTATCCATAAGAGTGCTGGCCTACACACCTGCATTCTTCTTTAAAAAATGATTTATTATTATTGTGGGTTTGTGTGTGAGCACCTGTGTGCATACCGTGTCATTCGAGTAGAGATCAGAGGGCAACTTCGTGAGACTCCTTCACTTTTCCTGCCATCAAACTCTGGGTGTCTAGCACGCCCTGTAGCCGCTTGACCCGTCTCAAAGCTCCCCTGATGGTGAAGCTGATCTGTACCAGACGTTAGCTCTCCTCCCTGTTTGTGCTTATTTGACACAAACACACAAGGAAGAGTTTATGTGCAGATACAACTGAAAGCGAAGGTCAAGTCCACGCCTGGCACCTCATCATCTTTCCTGTGGAGAGTGGAGCCCAGAACCCAGGGTTCGTGTGTGCGTGCGTGCATGAATGTGTGTGTGTGTGTGTGTGTGTGTGTGTGTGTGTGTGTCAGTGTGTGTGTGTGTCAGTGTGTGTGTGTGTCAGTGTGTGTGTGTGTCAGTGTGTGTGTGTCAGTGTGAGTGTGTGTGTGTGTGTGTGTGTATGCTTGCGAGCCTATGTAAATCTGTTTCGAGAAGCAAACATCAAAACAAAGATCTCTTGCTTGTGTGGTTTCATGCCTTACTTAGTAGAGGGTCCAAAGTCTTCTTTAGGAAACTTGTGTACCATCCAGAGACAGGAGTGGGTGCGGAGGTGCAGGGGTGCAGTGGTGTTTAAGTAGGGGCCAGGCTCCTAACCCTGATTTCCACAGGAGGGACTGAGCAGGGGCTTCTGGGGAAAGAGCCACTACCTGCCTATTGCTTATTCTGCTGCTGTTTAAGGATAGGCAAGGTCCCCACACTCGTCGTTAAACACATTCAGTAGCGGGGGATACGAGGCATTGCATATAAACCCCTCTCTCTTCTCTTCCTGTCTCTCTCTCGCTCTCTCTCTCTCTGGTTTGATTTTGAGACATGGTGTTCATATGTAACCCAGACTCTCCAGCCTCCCATCACTGCCTTCCAATCATTAAGATTACTGTATGCCCCACTAGGGGATTACTACCACCCCAGCTCCTTCTTTAAAAAATACTAAAATGATAGGGTGACATTTAAAAAGCTATAGATGGCCGGGCAGTGGTGGCGCACGCCTTTAGTCCCTGTACTCGGGAGATAGAGGCAGGCAGAACTCTGGGAGTTTGAGACAAGCCTGGTGTACAAGAGCGAGTTCCAGCACAGGCTCCAAAGCCACAGAGAAACCCTGTCTCGAAAAAAACAAAATAAATAAATAAATAAATAAATAAATAAATAAATAGCTATAGATGAATAGGAAATACTCATACCCCTGTTGTTCTGTGCGGATATATTTGAACATGAGTGCAATTGTGAAATACATATGACTTTATAATTTGTATTTTGTGTCTGACATTGTCCTTGCTGTTTTTCTATACGGTGACAGTTTCCTAACTAACTTGTAATGGCTGTGTAATATTTCATTAGGAAGATCACAATAATTTCCATCTTCCTTATTATTGAGTACTTAGATTGACTCAGATTTTATATCAAACATCTTTTCATTTGCATCATATGTTGGGTTTCAGGAAGGGCCTAGACATCTTCATGACTCCTGATACACAGTGTAAAATTTTTTTTTTTGCAAATGGTTTGGCCTCCTCATTTTCTTTCATGCAGCTTTGAAGTTGAGTCATCAGCTGTGAGCCAGTGCTAACGTCCCGACGGCCGGTGTGCTATGCCCATATTAGGCAGAGCCTGGTTCTGTGTTTTCACTATATAGAGCCAGGTCGTTGAGAAAAAGTATCCTGGCCCTGAGACACTCCAGACAACAGAGCCATCACCCCTGCAAGCTTGGACCAATCCCAAGTGTGTAATCAGTTCCCAGAGTTGTTCCTATTTCCTTTGGCAAAGATGTCTATGACACGGTCAGATGCGGCTGCGTGATTCAAGTCACAGGGTGAGCTGATCAAGGTGCCTATTTTAGCATTAGGCTGGTAGCCTGTGGTCAGGTGTCTGGGTATTTTGAGAGAAGTAATTTTGAAATATAATTTGCAATTCATAAGTGAATGGTGTCACGAGAGACATATGTTGGTCTTTTATGGATATTCATTGTCTCTCTGTCTCTGTCTCTCTGTCTGTCTCTCACACACACACACACGCATCATTACTGAAGGATAATCAGTGGATTTGGGTGAGGCTGCCCTGTCTTGGGGGACTCAGGTGGCCTTAATCTTTGCCTAAGATGTCACAGAGTCTGTACTGTGCAGCAAATTGCTCTGCCTGTCACCTGTCGTTGACAAGCAAAGAAACGGGCATCCTTACAGCTCGGTTTCTGTCTGGTGACTATGATTGCACATTTGATGGTTCGTTTTTTGTGGCCAAAGATGTAGTTTCTCTACTCATCGGTGCCTCTACCATCGAGTTCCCAACGGAAAACAACAGGATTTGAAAACAAACGGATGTGTTCTTTGACATTTCCAGCAGAAGATTCCACCGTGTACACAATTAGAACTAGTGACACAAATTACTTTTACGCCGTGGCTTGAAGTGACTGCTCCTCACTAATGTGTAAAAGGTAAGAAACGGGGAAAGTAGCCTTTTCTTTGTCTAGCAGGTTAGGAGGAAGTGAATTGGTTGACTGAAAATTCTGGAGTAGATAATGGCACTCTCAGAGGCGGGATTTCCAAACACCAGCCTGACAGTGCTTAGCAGGCGTTTTGAAAATATAATGGCAACATTGTGACAAGGACCTTAGGTGGAGAAGAAAAGGGTGAGTAAAGCCGTCTTTGTAGCTGCCCTTAGGAACGTTGCCAATTGTCTGTGAAGACCCCGTCAGGAGGAGCACGTGAAGGCGGTGAGTCATTGATTTCACCTGTCTCTCTGCACGAGCCAGAAGGGTGGGGCCGTGCTGACCGGAACTAATAGAGCTGAGGTTGGGCTGCCGTAGTGCAAGTGAGGGCACTTGTCTTTAGGGAACCCACACTCCACCCTCACCCTCCTCACAGGGAGTAGCTGCAGAGACATGCTTGGTCCCAGGCTGAGGGGACTCCTCGCACCGGGAAGCCGTCTTTACATACATTCATTTCAGCAGGAATGCCTCTTCTGTGCCGGAGGGTAGCCTGGGTATTAGTGTTTTTCTAAACTCTTCCCTTGCCCCGAGACAGACAATATGCAAACAAAGATACACTATAAGGACATGCAAACAAAGATACAATATATCAAAGGGAGATCAGTGCGCGGAATGAATGGGCAGCGTATATGGATGGAAAGAGAGTAGGAGGGTGCTGTTTTTGACATGGTTTTCAGTTTGGGTAGGGTTGGGTCAGCCTGGAGGAAGTAAGGACACTGATCAGTCCATATCAACACTGGGCAGAGTGTGTTCCAAGGAGCAAGAACAGCGTGAACAAAGGCCCAAGGCAGCAAACAGAATGAATGACAAGCTCCACTAAGTAGGGAGCGAACGGGCTGAGGTCACATAAACCCTGAAGAGAAAGCCATTCATTAATTCACCTAGCCCTGTCCGGAACGGACTTGGGGTCACATTGCATGCTAAGTAAGCACCCCTCATCTCCAGCCCCAGCTTTGACGTTTGGTAAGACGGAGCTGTAGAGGAATGCATGCCATGCTTTGTTGTAGTTTGTACGGTAGAATGTGGGCTTGGGCAAGCACGAGGTGTAGGGGAGACGGGAGTTAGCGTCGTGGAGCTGTGCTTTGTAGTATGGTAACCCAGAACCAGGTGGTCAAATGTCAGACATTTGGAAAGCAAAGAATTGGGGCCACCCGGGTACGAGTTGCTCAGTTGGTGGCGTACTTGTATATAGCATCCACAAAACCCCGGATTTGATCCCTAGGACCGCATAGAAACGAGGATGGTGGCACGTACCTGTGACCCCAGTGCTGGGGAGGATAAGACATCCAGGTCACAGAGGGTGGCAGACTTCTATGAGCTTGAGGCCAGCCAGGGAAGTGTCGTGAGACTATGTCTCAAAACAAACAAACAACAACCAAAAAGAATTGGAGGCTTGCCTGGGATTCTTCTTTCTTCTTTTTTTGGTTTTTCGAGACTTTCTCTGTGGCTTTGGAGCCTATCCTGGAACTTGCTCTGTAGACCAGGCTGGCCTCGAACTCAGAGAGATCCGCCTGCCTCTGCCTCCCGAGTGCTGGGTGAGAAGATGGACAGCCATCATTTTCCACCATGACAGGACGTTCTCATGTGACAGTCAGTGCTGGTAGGATCTGCGGGACGTGGAGGGATCCTCTGAGTAAGTGGAAAGCCTGCCCTGAGATGTGATCACAGAAGGTCACCGCCAAGGACAGGCTGGAAGGGGCACTGTTCAAAGCAGAGGTCAAAGGCTAGAGGTGACTGGACCTCTTGTGCTAAGGGGAAGTTGCTGGGTTTGGGGACATATTTTGTAACAGAACCAGGAGAATTTGTCATGGAATTATTATGTTGTCTGACAAGAAGGTGATGTGTGTGTGTGTGTGTGTGTGTGTGTGTGTGTGTGTGTGTGTGTGATGGTGAAGGAGGGGAGGCGGGACCGGAAGAGGAGAGTTTATCTCAGAGGAGAGGCTGGGGGGGGGTGGGTAGGAGCAGGGGTGGGAGGTGGGGGTGGGAGGTGGGGGTGGGGAGGCAGTTGTGGACAAAGGAGGAGGTCTAGAGCTCTAAGCATCAGAGGTAAAAGGAGAGACAGGTGACTTAGAACTTTGACAGTGGAGGAGAAGCTTTGAAATAGTCACTGCAAAGATTAAAGAGAAGTGGGCGGTGGGCCCCACGCCTTAAACCCAGCTCTGGGGAGGCAGAGGCCAGCCTGGTCTACAAAGCAAGTTCCGGGGCAGCCAGAGCTGTTACACAGAGAGACCCTGTGGGGGCGGGGGAAGGGGGATGAGAGAGAAACACAAGGCCCGTGTTGGTGGCGTGGACAGGTGACTATGAGCCTTTTTTAACTGTGTTCACCAGAGCTTGACTGATGGCAAGCAAGGGGGTGGGGACAGGTGGCCGCGCCACTCCGGGGATGGGGTTGCTGCCTAGACAGAGTTGTAGGAACTGACAGAGGGCACCGCAGTGGCAGACCGCCCCGAGGCAGCAGAAGCCCAGCTGGGAAAGATCTACGGGCTGGTGTCGCTTCCAAGTTGTTCACCGCGCAAACCGGAAGGAGAGACGCTGGGTGTTGGGGGTCAGAGCCACCTGTTGGTGATGACCAGAGAGCTCTTTGTCTCTGACTACCTCTTCATTGCTTATCAAGAGGGGACCCCAGTGGACAAAGTGCCTCCCTAAGATCCGTCTGCCTGGACGGTGGCCCCGCACGCCTTTAGTCCCAGCACTCGGGAGGCAGAGGCAGGAGGCTCTCTGTGAGTTCGAGGCCAGCCTGGTCTACAGAGCAAGTTCCAGGACAGCCTCCAAAGCCACAGAGAAACCCTGTCTCGAAAAAACAAAGACAAAGCAAAGCAAAACAAAACAAAATCAGTCTGTAGGCGAATTAGTGAATTCATGGGGCGGGGCCCCGCCCACTGTGGGTGGAGTCATCGCTGGGCTGGTGGTCCTGGATTATATAAGAGAGCAGATTGCACAAGCCAGTAATCCGGAGCCTTCTGATACCTCTGTGCCAGCTCCTGCCTCCAGGTTCCTGCCCTTCTTAAGTTCCTGTCCTGACTTCCTTCAGTGGAGAACCGTAATGTGGAAGTGTAAGCCATGGTCATGATATTTCATCGCAGCAATAATAGGACTTTAAGGCTTAGAAATCCCTGTGATCATTAACTCTTAATATATCCCAGAGCTTCGGATTGTGAGTCCTAGGACCTGCCTCAGTTTCCAGGCCTGACCCAGCACAACTGTGTACCTGACAACTGAAGGAAAGGAACCTTGCATCTCCTGGGCTGTCGCCATCTGTGTCTCGGTGGCCTCATCATCACAGACCGCTCTCCCAAATGCTGACCCCCCCATCCACGTGAACCGGAGGATTAGCTTTGCTGACTTTTATCTGAGGATGCCTCTTGGAATTTCAGTCGCTTAGAAAGCCACCCTCTGGGACATAACCTGGGATCTGACCGCACAGTCATCTGAGTAGGTGAGACAGAGGCGGCTGCAGAACCGGACCTTTACCCACCCTCCCCAGGTCTCTCCGCTGTTGGACACAGCTGTGTCCATTCCTGAGCAGCCCCGGTGAGAGCCTGATCAGCGGGAAATGACAGAGGTTGCGTTTCTCAGAATCAGGTGCTGGGAGGCCCGTGGGTTCCCGAGAACGTCTCGACACTCTGACGGGGGGGGAGAGAGAGAGAGAGAGAGAGAGAGAGAGAGAGAGAGAGAGAGAGAGAGAGAGAGAGAGAGAGAGAGAAGCCTGAGGTAAATTTTTAGCAAGATGGGCCCTCTTGAGCTTGGTGAGGTTTGGTGGATGGAGTTGAGTTTCAGCAAAATAGTCACGCCGTTTGCCGGTTTCCCTGCAGAGTACCCTAGGGTCGTTAGATTGATCCAACAGCCATACCTGCTGTTTGAACTGGTTGCGCCTTTTGAGGGACAGAAAACAAAAGAAGGATGTTGAAATGCAAACAGACAGCTCTGGGCTTCTTCAGCCGGCCAGGCTGTAAGATTAAGCTAGGCCTGACACCAGTGTTTCCACCGCCCGTACCGAGACTCTAGAAAAATCTCACGAGATGTATTTCTTTGCATGGGTTCCAGGCCTGAGGTAGGTAAGAAAAAACAAAAATAAAAAAAACACAAAGCATTTCATACTTGGGAGTTTACTCAGTGCCAGTTGAATAGGGAATTGTTTCTTGTGTCCATCCCCTCCCCCGCTTTTTTCTGCCTGAATAGATAATCCTTACAAAACGGCTATTCATTCATAGTGAAAATTTCAAGAATTACGTGATCCCGACCTTGGCACCAGTCATGGATGGATGTGGATGGGCTGATGCCTGTTGTGGCTGACTTGGGATTCTTGCTTAATCAGTTTACACTTATCTTTAGCACTAGGGAAAGAGGCACAGTGTTTTAAGTGAAGGTTAAAACCTGTAAATAAATGTATAAAGCATAGCATTTTGATAGCTTGCCCTTGGGCACGTTTTTGGGAAAGGGCTTTCAGGGGCTAAGGCTCAGGCGGGAAGAGCACTCGCTCCTCTCCTCTCCGTGTGAGCTGGACGCCTTTTTACCTCACCTTCTGGGTGTGACGCTGCCTGTAATCCCAGTACTCAGAAAGCAGAAGCGGAGGGGGGGTCAGAAGTTCAAGGCCACCCTTGGCCACATAGACAGTTTGAGGCCAGTTTGGGGTGCATGAGATGCTGTCTAAAAATGAATAGGTAGACAGGAAAGAATCTGCTGAGGCTGGACATGGAGCTGAGTACTTAGCATACCTTCTGTAGCATGCATGAAGTCCCGAGTTCGGTCCCCAGTACTGCAAAAATCAACCAGCCAGGCACTTACTCTTGGTGCTCTAGGAGGGGGGAACAGGGTGGAACGTTAGAAGTTCAAGACCAGCCTGAGCTGTGTAGAAAGACCCTGTCTCCAAATAAGTAACAAAAAAAGGACCTGATAATAATAAATGGTAGCTTTTGGTCATATCCCTTGGGGCCACATTAGTTGATGTGTAAACTATTATTCTTTTTTGTTGTTTTGAAGCTGGGTCTAGATATGTAGCTCAGACTAGCCATTAAACTCTCCGAGATCTTCGAGTTTTAGCCTTTCCTGTGTACGTCACCATGGCTACCCAGCTAGCAACAAGTTTAATTTTGTAGGGGGATAGAATAAGGCATGAAGACAGCAGAGGGGGAAACACTGTATCAGCTTTTTATCCCCCAGTGAGCTTCTGCTTGCTTTTGCTCTGAGCCATCTTCAGGGCCCTGTGTGAGTTGTTTAGCTCTTTTTACACTTTTTTTTTTTTTCTCTTATTTATTTTGAAACAAGGCCTCATGTAGCCTGGGCTGGCCTGAAACTTGAAGTATAGTTAAGGGTGGCCTTAAACTCTTAACCCTCCTGAGCCTATCTCCTGAACACTAGGCTTAAGGTATGGGCCACCTAACCTGGATCTTTAGTTTTAATTAAAGGAAAAAATTAAAACAAGAGATGTTGGGTTAGGAAAAAGACACGAATGTGGGTCTTTTGGTTAGTTGGTTGTTTTGTTGTTGTTAAGACAGTGTTTCACTGCATGTTTCTAACTGTCCTGGAATTTGGTTTGTAGACCAGGCTGGCCTCTAATTCTTAGAGATAAAGATATGAGACACATCCCAGTTTTAAAAACTACATCAGCCGGGCCTTGGTGGCACACACCTTTAGTCTCAGCACTCGGTAGGCAGAAGCAGGTGGATCTCTGTGAGTTTGAGGCCAGCCTGGTCTACAGAGTGAGTTCCAGGACAGGCTCCAAAGCCACAGAGAAACCCTGTCTCAGAAAAAATAAAATAAAATAGAGACTACATCAAAAACATTCTCAGAAACCTCAGCAGTTTTTGTTTTTTTTAAACTGAAGATACCCAATTTTATCAGCAACCCAAATTGTTCTGACCTATTTATTTATTTTTTTTGTAAGCCTCCATTTAATTTTAGGTGCTTCTAAACTCTTCAGTTTCTTAATGGGAAGGCATGCCATTCATGCCAATAACTACACTGTAACTTTATTCTGGAAAAAAAAAAAAAAGCCTTTAAACCCTTATATACACAGTTCTAACTGTTGCCTTTATGAGGTCAGTGTTACTAGGCCAGTCTGTGGCTGTCAGGGGCTCAGGTGTCCAAGATAACACTAACTTGAACAAACACACAAAAGCAAAAGCTTTAGACCCTCCTCTTTGATTTGAATTTCACAAGTCTGAACTGAAGGCTCTAGAAAAAAAAAAATCATTAACCAAGTTACATTAATTATAGAAGTTGTTCGGTTGTACCCACACAATTTAGCTCTGCATTTGCTAAGGGCAGATGCAGGACGAGACCTTTAAAGTCAAATAGCCTTAACTGCCAGCATGCAGGCCGTTTATTTCTGACTGCTGTTTTGAAGGGGAAAGCATTGCAAACTAACATTCAGTCCCCAGGACCTCCATGAAACACAGCCCTTCAAGAGAGAAGCACAGTGGGTTTAGCCAGGTCATAGGAGCTGCACTCTGGGGCCCAGGGTTCAGAGCTCCAATATTGACTCTGCCTGAGTCACCCCGACCCAGGCACCCAGGCTCTCATGTTTTTCCCTGGAGAAGAGCTGAGAGCTCAGACTTTTCAGGAGTCGCAGAACACATTATAAAAGAATAGGAAAGAGCTGTGCAAACATGTAAATCCCAGGACTATTAGCGGGGCGCATTGTCCTAATAATAAACTACATTCTTTTGATAACAGGAAGCTGATAAACCTTGTGTAGGAATGGGAGTGTTGGTCTCAGAGGTTTATGTGCGGAAAGTTTACTTTGACCTGTGTAAACTTGCGTTTGTGCTAGACACTGAGAGCCTCCCTATAGGGCGATTAACTGGCTATCAGATATCAGACCTCCAGGTGATCTGGAAATCTGTATTCAAATTTGCACCAGGCAGCTGGGTGGTGGTGTCCAACACCTTTAATCCCAGCACTCCGGAGGCAGAGGCAGGTGGATCTCTGTGAGTTCAAGACCAACCTGGTCCACAGAGCAAGTTCCAGGACCACACAGAGAAACCCTGTGTCGAAAAACAAAAACAACAAACAAACAAAAGTTGTGCCAGGCACGTGGCACACATGCAGCGTCTACCTGACTTTTCAAGAAGGAGCCTGATGTCTGTTGAGCATCTGCACTGAGCCCCAGTTTCTTTATTTGTCCTAAATAAGCCAAAGAGATCAAGTGAACACTCAAGAGTGTCCTCTTGTGATCCTAGAATTTGGGAGAGTAAAGTAGGAGGATTTTGAGTTGACGGCCAGCCTGGACAACATGGTAAAACCCTGTCTCAGAAAACAAAACCAAGTTTATTTGGGGTTGCTGACATAACTCAGCAGTTGAGAGCTCTGGCTGCTCTTCAGAGGACCTTCGTTCATTTTCTAGCACCTACATGGTGGCCCGTGACCATCTATAACCCCAGTTCTAGGGGACCCAATGGTCCCTTGTGGCTTCGTTGGGCACCAGGCAATTCTGTGATGTACAGATTCACACACGCAGACAAAAGACCTCTGCACATAAAATGAAGTAAAACAGTAAAACACAGTAGCTGCACAGTAGATGAATAACTCTAACACAGATGCGCAGTAGGTGACTAAGTCAAGTCTCTGGGGAAAGTTAAAAATAAATTGATTGACAGGGCCAGAGAGATGGATGACTTAGCAGTTAAGAGCACTGGCTGCTCTTCCAGAGGTCACCGGTTCAATTCCCAGCACCCACATGGCAGCTCACAACTGCCTCTCACTCCAGTTCTAGGGGATTCAGTGCCTTCGTGACCTCAGTGGGCCCTGCATGCATGTGGCACACGTACATGTAGGCGAAATACAAAATAACAAAATAAAAATCAAAAATAACAAATTGAGGCAGAGGCAGGAGGATCTCTAGGAGGGCAAGCCCAGCCTGGTCTACAGAGCGAGTTCCAGGACAGCCAGCGCTGTTGCTCAGAGAAACACTGTCTCGGAAAACAAAACAAACAAAATACTAGTAGCAGTCAAGCTCCTTGTAGGTTCTAATCCTTGTTTCATTCTCTGCTGTCCCCACGTCTCAAAGCCATTGTACAGTTTGATGTGTCCCTGTAAAGGTATGATAGATATTCCTATGTACCCAAAGTCAGTAAATGGCTAAACGGCTTTGACTATATATAGGGATGATTTCATATATACCTATTACTGTGTGATCTCTCTCTCCCTCTCTCTCAGCCTGGGTCTAATGTAGTCCAGGTTGGCCTTGAACTTCTGAACCTCCTATATCTACTTCCCAAGTATGCACCACCACACCACACCGGTTCCTAGCTTCCTTTTAACGTTGTTAAGATGTATCCTGTTTCTGTATGTGTATGTGCACGTGTGCATATGTGCTGTTGTTATGTGGTCCGTGGTATAGCACACTTTACTAGTCAGGCCACTCATCAGTAGATGCGTGATTGCTTAGATGTCATTACCGTGATCAACGCCCGTGTCAGTTGTGCATGTGTGAATGACATGGTCGATCTCATGGCTGTGTAGGTGTGGAACTGCTCATCCTGAATACACACAGTTTAACTTTTAAGAGACATCGTTTGTTTTTGAGGCATGGTTTCTCTACGTAGCTTTGGAGCCTGTCCTGGAGCTCTTGTAGACCACGCTGGCCTCGAACTCACAGAGATCTGACTGTCTCTGTCTCCCAAGTGCTGGACAGGTCTAAAGGTTTGTTTACGCCACCTACGCCCGGCTGTTTGTTTTTGAGGCAAGGTCTCTCTATGTAATGGAACTCATTAAGTGGACCAGGCTGGTCTCAAACTCTTAGAGATGCAGGGGTCTCTGCATCCTGAGTGCTTCGAGTAAAAGTGTGCATTGCCATTACGGGCTGGTAGCCTTGGTTCTTAACTGTTGGAAACGGGGTCTTAGTTTTTCTTGGGCTTTTTTTCCGTTCTGCCCTGTGCAGTTACCAGGCCAATACTTTGTAAACCCAGCCCTGCCCGTTGCTGTCCCCGTCACACAGAGAGCCTGCCTCACTGTCTCCGTGGTCCACGTTGTGCCAGGTCCTTTGCAAGCATCCGGTTTTACCTCATCTGTCTGTGCCCAGCTGGACCAGAATGAGTGGCCCACTGTTTTCTCAAACTCAGCTCTTACCTTTTTGCCTCTGCAACTTGACCATGGTTCTCCTATATCTCTTTATTGATTCAATAAGCATTTATCAAGCCCTTCACTTCCGGCCAGGTGCAGGGAATGGAAGGGCAAATAGGAAAGACGAAATCTTTCATGGACCTTACGGTTCATGGAGCTTAAGGTTGTGGGTTGGGTTTTTTTTTTTTTTCTTTTTTTAATTTTATGTGTATTGGTATTTTGTATGTCTGTGTGAGGGTGTCAGAGCCCCTGGAAGAGGAGTTACAGACGGGTGCCATGTGGGTGCTGGGATTTGAACCCCAGTCTTACAGAAGAACATCCAGTTTGTGCTCTTAACCACTGAGCCATCTCTTCAACCCCTATTTACAGTTTTTAGTTGCAGGTGGAGATGGGTTTAAAAAAAAAAAAGCACGTGTTTAAAAAAAAAAAAAAAGACGGAGACAGCTTTCCACAGTTTTAAGTTTCACGAAGTAAAATGTGACACTGATGTGAAGTGGGGGTCTGGGTGTGTTGGGGGCAGAGGATGTAAGCCAGTCCAGGTGGGAACATAACAGCCTGGGTTCAAGGAAGGCTTTGCAAAGATCATTTTTTGCTGTCCTGAGAGCAGCAGGGTGACGCGCACTCACACCAGGAGTGTTTCCGTGCCTGAGCATGTGCAGACGCAGACGCCTCGGGGAATGGCCTCAGTGTGCTGAGGAACAGAGCAGCCCTTGTGGCTGGGTGGGCAGCAGGGAGAGAGGTGGAGGCCGGCATAGGAGCCCGAGGCGAGCTCAGCGCTGCTCGGGTCGGTGATGCGCTCTAGGCCCGGCTTCAGGATGGCGTGGGGGAGGGGACCCAGCAGAGCCAGCACAGCGCATCCCACAGCGCTTTCGGGTCGGGTCCCGTCCTTCCGCGGAGCCTGTTTGCTTTTATCTCACGGTTTCATTTCTGTCTCACAAGGGACAACGCTCCAACTGTCTGGGAGGAGGAAGGTCAAGGCCAGAAAGGTAGAACCCCGGGGCTGCCGAGGGAGGAAGCGGCTGTCAGTGAGTAAACACGGCTGCAGTCTGAGCGAAGCCTCACAGGGAAGACGGATTGTAGAGGGCTGGGCTTTTCCTTCTCAGAATCCCAGTTTGTGCTCTGCCGCCTGTCCAGCCCTCATATTCAATGTCCTGCTAACCCAAAGTTTCGGGTTGCCATCTCCGTGCAGGGTATTGGTCAAACCCAGAACCTGACTCATGGCAAGCTGAGCTGTCCAGCCCTGACATCAGAGGGGTTTTGTTGTTGTTGTTATTATTATTGTTGTTGTTGTTGTTGTTGTTGTTGTTGTAGTCCTGGTTACCCTGGCACCTGCTCTGTAGACCAGGCTGGCCTCAAACTGAGACATCTGCCTGCCTGTGCCTCCTGAGTGCTGCCACCACCACCTTCCTGAGCCTTATGAAGTCATGATGCGTCCGTTCCCTGTGATGTCGACTGTCCCCCCAGAGAGACCAGCTCCTGCTCCACACCAGGGGTGGCAGCACACAGGGTGACACCTTTTTCTCCCCAGGTAGTGAGTGTATCCGACCTGTGTTACACATGAAAAGTAAAACAGCAACAAAAACAACAACAACAAAAAGACCCAGAGTGTCACAGTTGGCATTCCAGGTCACTGAAGGGACAGATAACCAGGCCGGTATTTGTGACTTTGAAATTTTGCTTAATTCTCTGTGAAGCTGTCACCCAAAGCAGTGGCTAATGTCTAGGTAGCACTCTTTAGGGAGACGTGCTTCAAGCATTTTGTCACAAACAGGGCAGTCTGTGAGCTCCAGTTCTGTCCGCACCTGGCCTGCCCGGGGCCAAAGGCACTTTCCGAAGCCTTACTGGCCGTTGGGCAAGGTGCTTGGCAGCTGGAGTTCCGTTGCGTTGTTCCTAAGGTAGGGCCATGACAGTACCTACCTCACTGTGGCAAGGACTAAATACGATGCACACTTGGAAGGCCTATGGGAGCCTGGCACTTAGTAAGCCCTGACCCCTAGAGACAGACAGTGTGGGTGCCACCCTGCAGGTACTCAGCATCTCTCCTCTGCCTCCTCCTCTCACAGCATGGGTATTTCCCAACGCTCAGCTCAGCATGTGAGGTCTGCTGTGTCCCCAAGGTCGTGCCTGGCATGCACTTGGCTGCTTAATGGCTCTGTGTTCCTGGCCACCGTGAGCTAGAGCATTTCAGAGGCAGTCCCCACTCTGCTTCCCTTGGATGTGCCCGGTGGATTGACGTGTCTCTCCCCCCCCCCGTCATTCCACCTCCCCCCCGGGGGCGGGGCTTCAAATGGGATTGCCTTTAAGTGGTGAATGTGCCTGTCCAGCTTGGGCCACTTTTCTAACTCTCTAGAGTGGACAGAAAGTTTGCACAACTCTGGCAAACCACGCTCGAGCCTTTCCTTCCAAACCAGTTCCTCCTCCCGTGCTGCAGGCTGACCGGTGAGGTGGGCCTTCACCTTCCCACAAACCCGGGAACCAGCCTGCATTCTTTTCCTGTTCACCCTCTACCAGCAGTCCCTGCCGCCATGTTACCACGCCTGCTCCGGAGAATCTTGTACACAGAGCCTGATCTCATTTTGTTTACACAGTGACCCAGGGCGGAAAATAAACAAGGTGAGGTTTTAGAGAAGTTGGAGGTTTGGCCATCAGTCAGGGACCCACTGGCGTCCAAAGCTCCCAGGTAGCATTACTATGGCATTAGTCACTGGTCCCCCTGGAGAGCTCTCCCGCTCTTGATGACCCTTTTGCATCTTTATGCCCTTGTGTCGTGAGCTCTACCCGGTTGGGTCTGTTCCTGGTCCCCACCTCCATCCACTGCCCCACATCCCCAGCCGCACCCAAGCCTTAGAAGACTACCCATGCTCACGCCTTTGACCCCAGCACTCGGGAGGCAGAGGTAGGAGCATCTCTGTGAGTTCAAGGCCAGCCTGGTCTACAGAGTTGGTTCCAGGACAGGCTCCAAAGCTACACAGAGAAACCCTGTCTTAAACAAACAAACACACACACATACAAACAAAAAGGCTACAAGTGCTGTCCCGGGCCCACAATGCCCTTTGTCTTTGCTTAGTGGAATCTTTCTGTCCTTCCGAGTTCTGCTTGTAAGTCACCTCCTCCTCTGTGGCAGCTTTCAGAGAGCACCCCGGATTGCCACTCCCAGCCTGGGTCCCTCAGAGCATTCCGAGCCGTAGTGAACTCAAGTGAACACATTTCTGAGTCTGAGGTGGAGATGTGAACGTTTAACTGAGAGCAGCCTCCGGGAGACAAAGAGAGCTCATGGGACAAACCCAAGAAAATGCTCTTTGCCCGGCCACGGGGTCCTGTGAGTCTCAGGGCAAGGTCTTCTAAGGGCAGGGGCCGTCTGTCTGCACTGGGCATGCTGTCTAATGTGCTGCTATTTTTGTTTGTTTGATATGGTTTTTGGAGATAGGGTCTCTGTGGCTTTGGAGCCCGTCCTGGAACTCGCTCTGTAGACCAGGCTGGCCTCGAACTCACAGAGATGCTCCCACCTCCGCCTCCCGAGTGCTGGGACTAAAGGTGTGTGCCATCGCACCCGCACCTGTGTGTTTAGGGATGAGTATCTACCCCAGGCCCCGTGCATGCTGGCCCAGCACTGCTCCCAGCATCAGTGTATGAGCAGTAGGCCTCCTCATTTTAAAAGTTTTACCTCAGGGATCGTTTCTCCCAGCCCCTGTGTCCTTATCCCAATGGGGGTAATAGTGGCATCTTGCAGGGTTTGGTTGCTGAGCAGATGATAGGAGTGAATTGAATGTTAGCAAATGCTGGCCTGGCTAAGGAGTCTTTGGTACAGGCACAAAATATGTGTGGCTCATAACTAAACACGGGAACTGGGAAGCCAAGGTCCTATTCTACTATAACCTTAAAGTTAGGATTTCATTGGGGATTTTTTTTAGAAAATACATACTTTATTAAGTGTGTGTGTGTGTATTTGTGTCTGTGCGTGGGTCTGTGCGAATCACTGCAGTGCCTGTAGAGGCTGAAATTATAGGTGGTTGTTAGCAGCTGGACAAAGGGGACTGACTGGGAACCGAACTCACAACTCTCCAGCCACCCCTAACCTGCCTTTTTTCTAGGCAGGGTCTAATATTTGCCATTTGGCATGGAACTTGCTATGGAGATCAAGCTGGCCTATAACTGACATATCAGACGGCCTCTGCTTCCTGAGAGCTGGGATTAAAAGCCAGAGTCACTACACCTGACTTCCTCAGCACCCCTTTTTTATTTTTTAAATAAGTATATTTTGAGTTGGGTATGGTGGCACACACCTTTAATCCCAGCACTTGGGAGCCAGAGACAGATGGATCGATGTGCGTTCGGAACCAGCCTGGTCTATAAGATGAGTTCTAGGCCAGCCAAAAGCTACTTTGTGAGACCCTATCTCAAAAAAAAAAAAAAAAAAAAAAATTCATTTTTGCATTTGCCTATTTTGTAGGTGTGTGTGGGGGGGTGCGGGGGCATGAGTACATGAAGGTTAGAGGATAATTTATCGGAGTTGGTGCTCTCTTCCCACCAGTCCCCTGGTGCCCAGGGACTAAATTTTTTCGAGCTTGGAAGCACGCACCTTTACCCCCTGATTGATCCCACCAATCTTCGTTGGGGGATCTAAGAGTTAAGCCAGAGAACAGTATTGACATTTGCTTTGGTTTGCAAGCTCGCACCCGAATGTTAGACTTTACCCAAGCACTCCACGCTGGGCTGGCTCGCCGCTACTCAAATCCCACCCGGAATCACCTGGTGAGCATTATACGGATTACAGGTGGCTACCCCAAAGTTCCTGCATCAGAATTAGGAATGGTAAATGTGCCCTTCCAAAAGTCGCCGCCCCCCGCGGCTTTGGTAGTCAACAAGGCTGGGAGCCGCGGGTTCACATACCACACTGAGAAACTTCTCTGCCTTTTCTGATGAATAAAAAAAAAAAAAAAAAAAAAAAAAGAGCCGTAACGTTCTCAGTGCCTTCCCTGTGGTCTGCAGGGGGATAAACCGCCCAAAACAATAGGAGAGATCAGGAGCAGGACCACACCAGCCTCCCCACCTGCTTTGCGCCGGTCCTTGTTTTCCCAGGTCCTACCGCGGGCAATTTAAATGCTAATATGCGGTTAAGCGCCGTAATCAGAGAGAAGGATGTTTATGAGGGCTTTACCCTTCCTAGCTTTCTCTGGTTAGGGAGTCACATGTTTACATCCTTTGACCTTTCAAACTTTAAAAAGTAAAATCTCGTTTTGGTGTTTTCTCAGCACATCCTCCTGTAAGAGCGGAGGAAGGCTTCCACCCCCTGAACCCGAGCCCTGCGATTTCAAAGTGCTGAGTCACAATCTTCTCGGGGGTCAGACACTTTCACCCAGGAAAAGCCCCGCAGAGCACCGCGGCGAGGGCAGCGAGCCGGTACGGCGTTATTTGAATATGAATGAGAAGTCTGGAGAGGAGGGAGTGCGTTATCTACTTCCAATAGAGCAGAAATCATTGTCTTTCTTGGTGATGGTTGGTGAAGAGCATTCCTTCCTGGGGCTGGAGACGGTTCAGCACTTAAAAGGTTGCTCACCCAGATTCAATTCCGAGCGTCTCCGCGGCCGGGCTCCCAGCTATAGCTGCAGGTCCAGGGAATTGGGCGAAGTCTTCTGGCCTACGCTGGCACAGACCAACAAGGAGCGAAACGCCCATACACTGCTCCGAGAAAATGCAAATAAATGTTAATGCACTGGCTTGTGGTGTTATGTAAAAGATTCAGTTAATATCCTTAATTCAGTTTTAAAAAGATAATAAGGAGGAGGGGGAAAAAGAATAAATCAGGTCTTAAATCAGCTCAACTTTTAGGAAGTCAGTTTCCCCACTTTGAGCGTGCCCTTGAGTGGATGTCAGAGCTGCATTAAGGGAGGAGGGAGTTGAGTAGACAGGAGAGGTTACTATTGCGTGGGCGCAGGCCCGTGCTGGTGATAATGGCAGGAAGCTACAGTTCCCCGAGAGTCAGGTCTGTAGGAATTGTAGACAATGTAGAGAGCATAGATACATGCACAAAACCGAACCAGCTGGCTGGCTGGCTGGCTGGCTGGCAGAGGAGGCTTATGCCTGCCTTATTTTAATCCTAGCCTGTGGAGGCAGAGGCAGGTGGATCTCTGAGTTGGAGTCCAATCTGCTCTACAGAGTGAGTTCCAGGAAATCCAGGGCGACACAGAGAAACCCCGTCTTGAGGAGAAAAAGCAATCAAAGAAACACATACACACAGAGCCTGAGCAAATCTATATTTAGAAGGATTGTATTATTTTTATAACATAGAGGTGTTTTGTTTTCTCCCTAACCCTTTGGGGTCCTCCAACAGGAAGCCAGGGAGCTGCTCGGTGCTAACTGGTCCCCCGCAGGTGATAACTTCCTAAGGAACCCACGCACCAGCCCTTGCTCCAGACAGCTTTGAATAGTCACACTGACAACCCGTAGTCCTTGAGCAACTGTAGCCTGTGAAGTATCAGAAGCAGGTCCCCCCCTAAGGGCGCCAGCAGCTGCCGGGTGCTTCCTGCCGCTCCCCCATCCAGACTGTGTCTCAGAGCAACTGAGCATTCCCGCAAGAGCAGGAATGTGAGTCCAGAGAGGGTGACCAGCAAGCTCCCTTGTGACTAAAGCACTCTGGAGGCTGCCACCACACTCACAACAGTGACTGGCCACCGCCAAGTCATGCCAAGTACAGGAAGAGTGCCCTCAGCTGAGTCCTTGCTGTCCCCCGGTGAACAATGAAGGGGAGGGGAAGGGGGTGGGGTGGGGAGAGAGGACAGAAAAGCTGCTATTGTCTCGTGCGTGCTTGTGTGTGTGTGTGTTCAAGGGAGCGCTCACACGCATGGGTGTGCATGAGCAAAGCACAGAGGGACTCAGAAAGATTTTAAAGATTCCCCGTAGTACCTACATATGAAAATGAAACGACTTAAGCCACCTATCACGTTCTTTTATCTAGTTATGTTGGCGGATATAAGAGAGCTTGACATTTAAAAAAAAAAAAAAAAACAAAACAAAAAAACAAAAGCAGGGCGGGTAAGATGGCTCAGGAGGTAGAGGACTGACAAGCCTGACTCCTGAGTTCTGTCCCTGAACCCACACAAAGGGAAGACAGAGCCCATTCCCGCAGGCTGATGTCCATGCACGCGCTATGAAAACACCCCGTGCCCGCTTCACTTACAAAGAAATGCAAAAGAAAAATAAAGACAAACCCCAGCCCCCTTAAACTAACTCCTATCTGTTATTCTACCTGTGACCAGACCTGGAAGGGGCCGTGTGCCACGGGGACATGAGGTCCCTTCCTGGGGCAAGCACAGGGACCCAGAACTACCCAGAATGCAGCAGGGTGGCCCAGCACAAGGCGCTGTAGTCAGAGCCCACAGAGAGAATGAATCCTCTACTCCCACTTGCTGAGAGGCTGAGCATTGGGAGGAACCTCGCAGACAGCGGAGATGCTCAAAAGCTGCCGAGAAACGGGGGACTAGAGCAGTGATGGGGACTGGGCTGAGTGAGGCAGCCCCAGGAGGTCTGGGTAGAGGACACAAGGAAGCCATTGCAGACGTGGCCTCTGGCAAAACCTAGGAAGGGCCAGGAGCGGCTGAGCTGAGTGAGTCAGGAGGAGCTAGGGCCCAAGAGGTGAGGGGGTCAGCTGGAACGTGAACAGTTTCCTACGCTCAGACATACATGCTGGGTGACGAGAGGGCTCTGCCACTCAACCGTCCCCGCTACCTCACTGTGGAGCACCATTTTAGGGACTTGATTTTATATATATACATATGTATATTTAACATTTATCAGGGGGGCTGGAGCATTTGCTGCCCTTGTGGGGCACCCGAGTTCAGTTCCCAGGACACAGAGGGTAGCTCATGGCCAGGCAATCCACTGGGACAGATAACCGAGGTGCCTATTTCACAACTCAAAGCGGACCTGGCCACCCGCCTCTCTCCGCGTGGGCCGCCTAACCTGTTAGAGGGTGTGGCTGGCATACACACCTCCACACCTCCCCCACCCGATTCAGGTCTGCAGCCCAGGCGTTAGGCGGCCCTTAGGCGGCCCAGCCACTTGGTTACTGCCCCTCCCCCACAGCCTTTTGTTTGTTTGTTTTAACCTTTTTCTCTGGGCTGCTGTACCTGGTTCCTCTTCCCTCCCCCTTCCCTTCCTTCCCCCCTTCCCTTCCTTCCCCCCCCCTCCCTCCCTCCCTCCCTCCCTCCCTTCCTTCCTTCCTTCCTTCCTTCCTTCCTTCCTTCCTTCCTTCTTCCTTTTTCTTTTTCTTTTCCCTTTTTGGTTTTTCAAGGCAGGGTTTCTCTGTGTAACAGTCTTGGCTGTCCTGGAACTCGCTCTGTAGACCAGGCTGGCCTCGAACTCAGAGATCTGCCTGCCTCTGCCTCCCGATTTAATGCTGGAATTAAAGACGTGTGCTACCACCTGGCTGTCCTCCCTTTTTCCTCACATGGCTCAGGGTCTTGTCCACTCTGGACTCTCCCAGATGTCCCTGCCTCTGGCCATGCTCTCCCTTTTA
Source organism: Cricetiscus sungorus (assembly GCA_030556225.1). Classification (NCBI taxonomy): domain Eukaryota; kingdom Metazoa; phylum Chordata; class Mammalia; order Rodentia; family Cricetidae; genus Cricetiscus; species Cricetiscus sungorus. Next base: position 4,800,502 of record JANBXA010000367.1, on the reverse strand, counting down.
TCTACAACAAACTTTCTCCTCGACCATACCTAGGAAGAGCATGTCCTTCCTTTTAAATTTTTTTTTTCCCATTCAATTACTGTAAGAAAGAAACCTCTCTGGGCACCAGGCAAACATGAATACAAAAATATACAGGCAAGCAAAGCAGCACTTACACACATAAAATAAAACAAATGGATTTTTTTAAGTGCGTGCATGTGCGCGCGTGCGTGTGTGCATGCGTGTGTGCCTGTGTGTGCATGCGTGCGTGTGTGTGTGCGTGTGTGTGCATGCGTGTGTGTGTGTGCATGCGTGCGTGCGTGTGTGTGTGTGTGTGTGTGCGCGCGCGTGCTCATTTGTGCCACCGCATGTTTGTGGAAGTCAGAGGACAACCTGCAGGAGTGAGTCCATTGTGTCTCCAGCTCTGAACAGGGAAGGACACAACATGACAGAGTCCAGAAGAGTACTCTGCGTTTGGGGAGATGTCTCAGTGGGCAAGAGTGTTTGCCTCATAAATGAGGGAACCTGAGTTCAAATCCAGAGCACCCACATAAAAAGCTGGCATAGCTGTGTGTACTGTGACCCCAGTGCGAGGGGACAGAGATGGACGAATGGTGGCGGTGGGTGGGCACTTACATGCTGGCCATCCAGCCTCTGGAATGCAGACCTTCAGGTGCAGCTGGAGACTGTGTCGGAGCTGGACACCTGATGTGCTCCTCTGGCCTCTACAGGCACACTGCCCCCACATATGTGCTTGCGCATTCTGTCTGTCTGTCTGTCTGTCTGTCTGTCTGTCTGACTGCTCTGATTACTATGAGGAGACAGGCACAGTGGCTCGTGCCTATTATGCCTGAAGCTGAGGTAGGAGGAGTGTTAATGAATTCCAGGCCACCCTAGGCTACAGAGTGGAACCCTATTTAATTTTTTGTTTTGTTTTGTTTTTGTTCTCCGAGACAGGGTTTCTCTGTGGCTTTGGAGCCTGTCCTGGAACTTGCTCTGTAGACCAGGCTGGCCTCGAACTCACAGAGATCTTCTTGCCTCTGCCTTCCAAGTGCTGGGATTAAAGGTTTGCACCACCAACGCCCGGCCCCCTATTTAATTTTTTAAAACATGTTTATTTATTGTTGTTTTACACGTGTGGATGATTTGCCTGCATATGTGGCTGTGTGTACCTAGTTTCCCCTGGAGGCTGGAGGAGGGCATCAGAGCCCCTGGAACTGGAGTTACAGACTGTTGAAAGCCAGCATATGGGTTCTGGGGGTGGAACCCAGGTCCTCTGGAAGAGCAGCCAGTGCTCTTAACTCCTGAGCCATCTCTCCAGCCCCCGAGGCCCTATTTAAAATGAACTAAACTAGCCAGGCATGGTGGCGCACGCCTTTAATCCCAGCACTCTGGAGGCAGAGGCAGGTGGATCTCCGAGAGTTCGAGGCCAGCCTGGTCTACAAGAGCTCGTTTCAAGACAGGCTCCAAAGGTACACAGGGAAACCCTGTCTCAAAAAACAAAACAAAAAATATGTGCCGGCTTCTTCTGGGGCTCCTGACAATCTAGGGCAGATTCTGGGCCTGAAAGCAGAACCAACAGGTGTTGTGCCTTGGTGCGATGTGGAATTGAGCCGGAAGGAGAAATCAAGAACTGAGTCTAGTTCTGGCTTGAAGCATTTGGTTTGGGAGAACGCCCAGAGCGCATGCCCACCTGTATCCACTCAGTATCCATGGAGACCAGCGAGCGGAGAGCCGGAGGGCTGATGTGATGACCCGGGCTGGAAGTCGCCAGCGTGTAAATATTTAAAGCCTGAGACGGAGGTCATAAAAGGAGTGCTTGCCGATTGGCAAGAGGGACCAAGGCACTGGACTCTGAGGCTCGCCAGCACTCCAAGGCCTGGAAGGGGAGGGGTTAGTGAACAATTCTGGAGGCATCCATCCAGCCGCCGCCGCTTTGGAGGATTCGCCAGGCTAAGGATGGGGAAATAATCTAGGTGAGGAAAGGAATGAACTAAAAGACCCAGAACCGGGGAAGCTTGGCTTGGGAGGAGAGTGGAGGAGGCACAGGGAGCCTAGGAGGGTAGAGTGGGGATGAGGCTGGGGATGAGGCTGAACACTGCTCTTCCCTGACCGGGAGCGCGTCTCACGCTGAAGCCTGTGCGGTCTACAGCCTGCCGGGGTCTTTGCTTTGACATTTCCAACCCAGGTCATCTACAGTGCTCGCCTGCCTGCCATGTTTAGTACCCGTGTACCCGGTGAAGGAAAGGCTTGATGAGGTCTTCAACTTACTGCCTGTTAACACTGCTCATGTCATTTCAGCCTTTACACACCGTGCTCCAGGGGCCTGGGGAGACAGAGACGGTTGTTCATCGGGTAGTGCTTGCCTGAGAGCACGAAGATGTATCTGTGGGAACACAGGCACACATCTCATATACACGTCACACACACACACACACACACACACACACACACACACACACACACAGATCATGTATCCATGTACACAGACAAGGAGGTAGACATGTAGCAGTGCTATCCTCAAGAAGCGAGGACGCCATGGCTCAGAAGGGTCCAGAATTTAACTCAAGATTACTTTGTGAGGCAACCGTGGTGGCACATTCCTTTAGCCTAAGCACTCAGGAGGCAGAAGTAGAATCAGGTGGATGTCAGCGAGTTTGAGGCCGGGCTCGACTGCATGGCGAGTTTCAGGGCTGCAGAGTGAGACACTGTCTCACAAAAGGAAATAAAAAGCTAACAGTGTTCTACAGAAGCTGCCTCTAACCCAGGCAGTTCTGTCCCACTCCCAACTCCACTGTCTCTTAGGACACTTCTTCCCTGAGCTCGGTGGTTTATTTTCCTGGAAAGTTCTGGCAGTTTTTTTTTCTCGCAGTAGGTATGGTCTGTTAGGCTCTGTGGCTTTCAGGCAGGAGGTTAGCTGGGACAGTGACTTCCTGGATAGGCTTGAATAGGAAGGGAGCCATGTGGTGAATGGAATTAACCTGAGCCTTGCTGAGGGACTCGGCGTGCCTAGGGCTACGGGT